>JABXWE010054456.1:0-18484 GCA_014611495.1 Limonius californicus
AACTGACAATATGGAAAAAATTACAGAAAAAATTGGAACAAAATCGTTTTGTGATGGATCTAACAATTCTGCTCTTACAACTAATCACCACTATCTAAGCATATTTCCTTTATACACGATATAAACCCAAATTTTAATTCCAAACAATAGTTATACGGTAAGAAAGAAGAACTGACAATAACTGACAATATGGAAAAAATTACAGAAAAAATTGGAACAAAATCGTTTTGTGATGGATCTAACAATTCTGCTCTTACAACTAATCACCACTATCTAAGCATATTTCCTTTATACACGATATAAACCCAAATTTTAATTCCAAACAATAGTTTTACGGTAAGAAAGAAGAACTGACAATAACTGACAATATGGAAAAAATTACAGAAAAAATTGGAACAAAATCGTTTTGTGATGGATCTAACAATTCTGCTCTTACAACTAATCACCACTATCTAAGCATATTTCCTTCATACACGATATAAACCCAAATTTTAATTCCAAAAAATAGTTATAAGGTAAGAAAGAAGAACTGATAATAATGAAGGTAAAATTACGCGCCAGTTTATATTGTGGATCTGAATATTGTGCTGCTACTGGTAATCACTAGCATCTAACCATGTTTTTTCGAGAATGTTTTTCCAATAACTTATTTCCAACAATTTCCCCCGGAATAAACACAAATTTGAATAAAAAAAATATTATTTAAAACGGTGAAAAAGTTGTCTTCTCTTAGAGACAATTCAATAACAGCATGTAGGGGCAATGTTTGACGTTCGCAAATAAAAGAATATGAAAATGGGAGCAAGGATATTTGAGAAAAAGGCCTTGTTTCGGGAAAATTGTTTTTTTTATTCCTACACCAGCGCATAAGAAAACGTATTATAACAATATTTACAGTTTACTTTGTAAATGAAAATGGCAGCGAGCCTGAAGTGGAATGCTTCCATTTGGGCCTGATTAAAAAGAAATAATAAAGGATTCGGAGCGGGGAAGCTCTCTAATGGTTTTCGAATTAGTTTGAGTTTTGACTCGGCAATTTCGCGCGAAAATTACCCGGTAGGCAATTAAGATTTGTTTTTATTGCATTAGGCGAGTTCGAGGTGGAAGTCTGTTAGTGCGGCCTAGAAAGCTTCTCGTCTATAAAATGAATAACCCCAACATAAAGTAAAAAGTTATTAAAGAGCGCAGTAATTTTAAACATAATAGCAACAAGCAGAGAGTAAAGCGGGTGGCTCTGGGGCGTAATCAAATTCCAAACTTTATTTCACCCGGAAATTAAATTAAAAATTAATTTCGAAACGTCAAAACAGAAACCGTTTTCCATTTTTACGGCACAACAGCTGATTCCGGCACACAATTGCATCTGCAATTAAAAGGATTTTTAATTTTGCTCTTTTGTACTACCGTCTCGGACGAAAGATTTATATTACGATCGCGGCCTTTGAAGCGTTCACACGCCACACTACCCCAAAAATAAACGCTCACTGATAAACAGCGACAAACGCGGAAAAGACATTTCTGCTATCTCTCATTTACAATGTTTTCTAATTGTTCGTAGGCAGAATAATGCCATTAAACATAAAAAAGCGATGCAAATTGTGGTTTTCAATTGGTTACGCTTGCAGGACGTAATTGTTATAAATCCGTCACAAATCATTAACTTATTAGTAAATTACTTATTTACGCGACCATTGTTACACTGAGTTACAATGCTATAATGACGAAAGCGAACTAAATTTAGAATTAAAAACCAAAGGAAGCGAAACATTTACGTATGTGGGTCTGTTTTGAAACTTTATTCTCACCTTTTTGCATTAAAGTGTAGGTCCCCTTATCTGGAAACTAATTTTACGTATTGTAAAAATCTACCCCCTCTATCTGTATACTACTGCACGTATTAATTAAATGAAAATTAAATCGTGTACTAGTTTGTTTATTAAACCTAAAGCAAATACTTTGAAAAAATTTTTGAATTGAATTTTAAATGAATTTGTTTACATTAATATGATCGCTTCATGGAAATTTTTCAAATTTTTTTAATATATGGGTTATAATATTACCAGAGATGTTTGATATTAAAAATGTTATAGTAATTCTGTTAGATACGTAAATTAGATTAATTAATTAAATTTCAAGAACTTTTAGAGAAGAGAAAATTTTCCGAGTGTGTTTCCAACTTTTCTTCAAAGAAAACTCTGCAGTTTCCATCCCACAAATTTTTAAGCAATGGTTTTTATAACATATTATGTATGGGATAATTACAATTTTAAAATTTTCATTGTCAGGAAGTCTAACCAATAATTTGAAAAACATTTTCGAAATTTTACTTACCATGGAAAACATTAATAAATTTTAATTTGCACTCCCCTATTAGGCTATAAATCTCATAAATTGAGCTAAAGGAATCAATGTTTTAACATTTTCTATTCTGGATAGATTTAAATTGATTTTTGCATAGAATATTTCAATTTTCCATATAAATAGAGTTTCTATGATAACTGTAGCAGTAACCTTTTATTTATATTACAGGAGTGAAATAATGAATTTCAATTAAAGATTAGGATAAAACAATGCGTAGTGTTTAATTCAAAAGAATTTTTAAATATAAATCCCCATCCAAAATTTTAAAGATTTTGGAAATTTTCCCATGATATAGAATTGTTAGTGCTTGGAAATTTCCCCACCGGCAATGGAGAGAGAAGGAACAAAATTGTAATATATTTCGAATAAACGATAAAAATACACAAAATTAGTAATATAATATATTAGGTTTCCTTTTAACGCAACTGAAACAAAGTATATACAAGAAACTTTCAGCAACTTTTAACAAATTCAGGAGATACCATGGAAATAAATTTTAATTAAAGAAATTATATTTTAGATCAGATATAAGTGTATCAACATAAAGAATTGGAAATTAACTATTTGAAATAATTATTTTGAATGATATTTTTAAATTGTTTCAAATAATTCTAGAATTACCATTGTGGCAATTCTTAATCATAAAATTTTTTTAAAGCATCCTATAACTAATAATACATAAATAATAAAGATAATAGTCTATGTATGTAAAAGATAATAATAAAGTTTCCTTTTCTTAGTATCATTCAGGAAATTTTTAGAATTTAAATCTTTTGTGGTTACCATGGAAGGAATTTTCTATGGGAGAATTTATCAAAATTAATCTCCATTAGATAATAAACATAAAATTGCGGTTCAGGAAATTATTTAGCATAGTTATAAATTCGTTTTCTGTGACTACATGGATGGAATTTTCGCATGGTAGATAAATTTTGATATCAATTTGTTAGAATTTAGTAAAAGAAATATAAATTACTTTCAGGAAATGTTAGAAAGATTAAAACTTCTGTGATTACCATAGATGGAATTTTCCATGGTAGAATTTTTATAATAATTCAATTAGATTTAGTAGAGAAACATACATTACATTCAGGAAATTTGAATATAATAAAACTTCCGTGATTACCTTGGAAGGGATTTTCCATGGTAGAATTTTTATAATAATTCCGTTAGATTTAGTAAAGAAACATAAATTGCTTTTAAGAAATTTTAAGAAATTAAAACTTCTGTGATTTTCCTGGTAGGAATTTTCCATGGTAGAATTTTTATAATAATTCAATTAGATTTAGTAGAGAAACATAATTTACTTTCAGGAAATTTTAAGAAATTAAATCTTCTGTGATTTTCCCGAAAGGGATTTTCCTGAAAGGGATTTTCTTGGAAGGGATTTTCCATGGTAGAATCTTTATAATAATTCCATTAGATTTAGTAAAGAAACATAAATTACTTTCAGGAAATTTTTATAAATTAAAGCTTTTGTGGTTACTTGGATGGGATTTTCCATGGTAGTGTTATTGTAATAATTCCGTTAGATTTAGCAAAGCAACATAATTTATTTTCGGTAAATTTGTATAACTTAAAACTTCTGTGCGTACCATAGATGGAATTTTCCATGGTAGAATTTTTATAATAATTCCGTTAGATTTAGTAGAGCAACATAAATTATTTTCAGGAAATTTTAAGAAATTAAGTTCCTTCTATGTTTATCTTGGAAGGAATTTTTATAATAATTCCGTTAGATCTAGTAGAGAAACATACATTACTTCCAGGAAGTTTTACAAAATTAAAACTTCTGTGATTACCTTGGAAGGGATTATCCACGGTAGAATGTTTATAATAATTCCGTTAGATTTAGTAAAGAAACATAAACTACTTTCAGGAAATTTTTAGAAATTAAAACTTCTGTGGTTACATGGATGGAATTTTCCATAGTAGAATATTTATAATAATTCGTATATTTAGTAAAAAAACATAACATTCCTCTTAATTTTTTTTTTTTTTTCTTTTTTTTTTTTTTTTTGAAGAAATTTTTAAAAAATTATAACTGTATGTGATTTACCATGGATGGAATTTTCCATGGGCAGAATCTTTGTTATAATCCGTTAGATTTAGTAAACATAACCTACATAACTCACTATCAGGAAATTTTTAGAACATTAAAGCCTTCTGAATGATTACCGTGAATGGGAATTTTCGCAGAAGAATTTTTTCTAAGACCTAATTCGTTAGATTTAGTAAAGAAACTTAAATTCCTTTTAGGAAATTTGTACGTAAATTATAACATCTGCGATTATCATGGATAAAATTTTCCATGGTAGAATTTTTATAATAATTCCGCTAGATTTAGTGAAGTAGCATAAATTATACTTTCAGGAAATTTTTAGAAATTAAAACTTCTGGGGCTGCCGTGGATGGAAGTTTCCATGGTAAGATTTTTATAATAATTCCGTTAGATTTAGCAAAAAAAAAAACAAAAACTACGTTCATTAAATAATGTATTGACAAAATCTAAAGCACGCGTTTTCTGAAAAACTTTTCACCGTTTCGCTTACACAGATTTCGGCAGTTACCATGGAATACATTTATTTTGTCTAAAATTTATAATTATCTTAGATTAGATTAAGCAAGCATAGGTTAATCTAACACAGTTTTGAAATTCTTGAATCAAAATTTTATATTCTAGAGATTTTCAAAAACTAAGGAAATATTATATAAGTTCAGTACATATTTTCGTTACATGTTTTATTTATTAATCCATTATAAATTAAAAATTTTGGGGCGTTATTTCAAAATTTCTAGTGTTACCATGGAATTAATTTTCTACAAAATTAATCAATACCCATGTTAGACTGAATACAATCTTTCATAACACGTAAGCTAGCTTACTTATTACGTTTTTATGGATTTCTCACGGTAATTCTACAAAAGATATTATGTAAAGCTTGATGCTATCATGAAAACAATATTATGATTGTGTGAGTATAGAAGAGCATAAGGAGATTAGATTTATTGATAAATTTTTTACATGACATTATTGCCGGTAAAGCCAACTACCGCGGAGTCAAAATTTTGATATTATGTAATGATTATCATTTTTGTTAAACGTGTAGCAGCAATGGCACAGAATGAAACTCTCTGTAGAATAAAATAAAAGCATTTTCTATAACGAAAAATAATAATCGAATGAAAGGCTTCCAACTGAATTTCTTATTACAAACTTTAATTGATTTTTCTCTATTATTATTGTTACAATAGATTAAATTGGACTGGTAATTAAATTCTAATTAATTTCAATTTCCTGAATTTCTATTACGCTTTTAACTATAACAGTATATATTTAAAGAGATTAGACTAATTTTCACTTTCACAAATAAAAGTAAAAATCCTTAATTTAATTACAGCTTCACAAATTTATACAGATGCCAAGTATAAACTACAGAACTTCGCCAACACTCACAAAAGGGAATTAAAATAACAAACATAACTTGCCTTGGGTTTGTTCTTATTTGACGTAAGTTTGGAATTTGAATTTCAAAATTCGCTAGAAATATATCCAAACAAAATTAAAATGTAAATTTATGAGTCAGAAATTTTCAGTAAGAATTCTGCAATTTTCAAAAAATTCCTCTCAAAACTACGGTATAAGCTAAAGCTACACAAATCAACTTAAGCTGAGTCGAAATTTACACTCACTTCTGCGGAATTATGTGAATCCTCCCAATTTCATACTTGGAGAAAATTTCAGAATATAATTTTGGAAACATCACTGAGACATGTTGCACGTTTCTGAGTAACAAATTCAAACTTTATGGAATTCTAAATTAAGCCACAACAAACACCAAAGCAGGAATTAATTTCCACAGCATAAAAGTGCGATTTTCACATTTTCATTCAAACCACCAAAACTACTAATTTTATTTTTGTAACAAAAAATATTCAATTTCACATAAGCATTCAGTTTTCAGTGCTTTCTCTCCCAGCCCGGGAAGTAAATAAATGCAAGGGGGGCGACAGAAAAAAAGCTTGAACAATACCTAAGTACAATATATTTCGGCGACAATGAAAACGAAGGGCTGCTCAAAATAAGCCCATTCTTTCCAATAACAAAACCTAACCAAACAATCACAATGGCATTGTCAACACATCACGGGGTGGCCGTATTCATCGACGGCCGTATTGTGGCACACGACAGCGACGCTCGGCGTCTCGACGGGAAGTGGCGTCGGGGACAACAAACGCCACCGCACACCACGATCGCGACGGCCACTACTGCAAACACCAAGAAGAACGTGCGATGCTGTGAGGCGGATTCTCCCAACACGCGTGCTCCGACCTTTTTAATTGGAAATCGGACGTACCTTCGGCTCGGTTCGATTTCAAGGTCCCGCGACTTTGAAACTTTTTCCCAAAATTGAGTTACCCTGCTCCGGATTAATAACAATAGCTTTACTGATTTTGATCACAGAACAAAATAAACTTAATTTGTAATACAAAAAGAAAGGTTAGGGACCCTTCGAATAGGAAACGACCCCAGTCGTCTGTGATGAAAGGGCTCCAAAGCTGGAAAATACCTTGAAGTCGTACGGATTTCGCATTTTCAAACTATTTTCCGAAAGGGAACAACCTAAAACTCAGCATGTCCTACAAAAAGAATGGATAGGAACCCCCTTAGTAGAAAGCGAACACACTCGTCTATGAAGAAAAGGCTCCACAACACGAATATACCTTTGGTTTCTTTCGATTTCAACTGCGAAACGTTTTACAAAATAACATTATCCAATTCCAGAGTAAACCGATACGAATAAGGGCTATGTAACCAAGAACAATCAAATATTTTGTTCATAATACACCCCTCCGGGATTTGATTTAATAACAGGGAAAGTATTGAAACAGCTACCTAAAAAAGATATACTAAAACTAACTAACAAAATAAATGCAGCATCATATCGACTCATCTCGTTCTTACCAATAATTTCAAAGCTATTTGAAAACCTATTACTCAAAAGGTTCAAATCAATAATAAAAAGAAAAGAACTGACCCCAACACATCAGTTTGGATTCAGAAACCAACATTCAGCTGTAGAGCAGTTCACATGCTAATAAATACCATAAAGAAAAGTCTTGAGGAGAAAAAAGTCTGCTTAGCAATCTTCTTAGATGTTGCCCAGGCTTTTGATAAGGTATGGCATCAAGGACTAAATCGTAAACTAGAAAAAAATCTGCCTAAACAATATGCTGAACTTCTGAAGTCTTACATCGCAGACAGACTATTCAGGATCAATAAAGAAGAGAAATACTCCGACTTATACGAAAATACCGCAGGGGTGCCACAAGGCAGTGTACTGGGGCCAATACTATACCTATTGTACACCAACGACCTCCCGTCAACCAATGAGATAACAAGAGTCACGTTTGCAGAAGACACTGCGGTATGCGAAAGAACTGAAGAAACGGCAGAAACATTACAACAAGCACAAACCAGATGGAGAATAAAACTAAACGGAAGCAAGTCGGTGCATATCAATTCCATGAACAAAAAGGATGATTACTTGCCAGTGACACTCAACAGCAGCATCATACCGCATGCTAATACAGCTAAGTATCTTGGAATGAACTACGATGGAAAGAGCATATAAAGAAGAAAAGAGAAGAAATAAATATAAAATATTGGAAAATGTATTGGCTACTGGGAAGAAATTCACAACTTGTAATTAAAAAAACAAGTTACATCAACCGTTTGAATGTGGTAGACAATGATGTGGTTGAAATAAAATCAGTAGTTTGGACTTCCATTGTCTTTATTTTAAAAACACAGTAATTACACAACGTTCGTTTTGTTTAATCTTAGTTTTGTTGGCGCAGCCCCAAAGTTGACAACCTTATTTCCATAGGTTTTAAAACTTGATGTAACTTGAAATAAAATCAGTAGTTTGGACTGTAGATACCTAACAGTCGAAACGTTGTGTAATTACTGTGTTTTTAAAATAAAGACAATGGAAGTCCAAACTACTGATTTTATTTCAAGTTACATCAAGTTTTAAAACCTATGGAAATAAGGTTGTCAACTTTGGGGCTGCGCCAACAAAACTAACATTAAACAAATTCAAATTTTCCAGAACAAAGTCTGAGACTGGTCAATAAACTGACTGATTGGCAGAGCTTCAAAATCATTCTCGAAAATTCTATTGATGTATCAGTTCCACTAAAAACCGAAGAACACTTAGATAATGAAATAGAACTGCTTGTCAAAAACATTCAGCAAGCAGCGTGAAAAAATACCCCTGAGATCAAGCCTAGAACAAAGGGCAATAACTATCCGAAGGAGATTAGAGAACTAATTACTGAAAAAATAAAAATCAGAAGAAGATGGCATCAGACGAGAGCGCCTGTCGATAAAATAGCCGTAAATAATGCTACTCAGCGGTTAAAACGTGAAATATAACATATTAAAAATGAGACGAGTGGTGAATACCTGAGCAAACTTACTAACGACAACAAAACTGACTACTCCCTATGGAAAGCCACCAGGAATCTAAAAAGGCCTATACTACAGAATCCGCCAATCAGAGATGCTGATGGAAGTTGGGCTCGCAACAACTTGCAAAAGGCATTCAGATTTGCAGAACATCTAGAAAAGACTTTCCAGCCAAACGATGGAGAGGATCCCCAGGATTGGGCTGAACCAAGACAAGAGGATATTGTCATCAGACTCACCTCGCCAAAGGAAGTTTCTGATGAAATTAAAAATAACATCAATTCGAAGAATTGGTTTTGATCTGATTACCGGAGAGCTCCTGCAGCAACGCCTTGGGAAAACTATTGTAAAACTGACCAATCTTATTAACGCTTCATTCAGATTGAGGTACGTTCCGAAGATATGGAAAATAGCAGAGATCACTATGATCTCCAAACCAGGAAAACCCCCCCATGAAGTTTCATCATACAGGCCTATCTCTTTGCTCCCTGTCATATCAAAACTCTACGAAAAATTGTTTCTTAAAAGACTGAAACCGATAATATACGAAAAGGAGTTGATTCCCTTCCATCAGTTTGGCTTTAGAGAAAGCCATTCCACAATAGACCAGGTACATAGGATTACTGATAAAATACTGAAAAAAGTTTGCTCTACCATTTTACTTGACGTTGCCCAGGCCTTTGACAAGGTTTGGTATGAAGGCTTGTTTCACAAACTGGACATTTTCCTGCCTCGACAACATTCTCAACTTTTAAAATCCTATTTGTCAGAAAGATACTTTAGAATTAAACAGAAAGAGGCTTATTCTAAAATAAGAAAGATTAAGGCAGGAGTGCCGCAAGGAAGTGTACTAGGCCCAGTACTCTACCTGCTGTACACTAGCGACATTCCTGGCCTAGAAAGTGAAACAATAGCAACATTTGCTGATGATACGGCAGTTGCCGTTGTAGAAAGTCATGAAGAGGCTGCCGAGAAGCTTCAAGCCTCTATTGATAGAATGAATAATTGGACTAAAACATGGCGCATCAAGCTGAATATCAGTAAGTCTGTGTATATCAACTACACCAACAAACAGAAACAATATCTACCCATCAGAATTAATGACACCCAGATACCACATGCAGAGTCAGCTAAATATCTGGGCATGAATCTCGGCGCAAGGCTACGCTGGAAAGTCCATATGAAAAAGAAAAGGGAAGAGCTTGACTTGAAATATAAAAAAATGTACTAGCTGCTTGGGAGAAATCCAAGTTATCTACATACAGTAAACTGCTTCTTTACAAATCTTGAAACCCGTATGGACATACGGCATCCAGTTCTGGGGCTGTGCTAGTAAATGCAACATCCAGATCATCCAACGATTCCAAAACAAAGTGCTAAGAAACATCGTTGATGCACCCTGGTATCTCCGATCTTGGAGTGGACACAGTTGATCAGACTATTCTCAAATTCGCCAGAAGCCACGAACAACGGCTGCTTCACTACGTGAACATCGAGGCGACCCAGCTCCTTGATAACACCAACATAATAAGAAGACTCAAGAGGACTAAACCGTTTGAGTTAGCGCAGTGATTATATTAGTGAAAAGTGGAGCATTGTGCAACAGTGTACACGTTAATTCCAAAATGTAATTAGATTACCAGACACTGAGGTAGACTAGTGAGTAAAACCTTAGTTTAAGATTCACGTAGTTAATTTAGGATAGAATACAATTACTCATTGGTCTTTAGACCAGATTTTAATATTAGAAATATCCTCATAGCGGTATTTTCTTAATAAAAAAAGTGCTGAGGAATATTGTAAATGCATTAGGTAGAAACAGTGGTATCCACAGGGATCTATGGATAAAAACTGTGATGGAGGAACCAATTAGGCTTGGGTGATGATTTTGCGGCTAGGGGGACAGATTCAGTAGGCACTAATCTTTGGGCCCAGACGGACGTATCATGAAAATCGGGTTTTCTTCGCGGCTCTTCTGCTAAATAGAATTTTATCGTAACATATTTTGCTTCGGGCAAATAGAATCTCGACCAAGTTGGATTTACATAAAAATTAGCAGTGTTAGCTTTGGGTGCATGGACAATTAAGTGTTATCGTCCTTTCTATCTTTATCGGATATAAGCGATTTAAACCCGTGAAAGTTGTGCTTCGTAGAGCTGTCGTTTCAATCGTCCGTACCCCTAGTGGAAGTAATCCAATTCGCAGGGGCGTACCAACAAATGTTTCGTCCCAAAGTTTTCTGAAGAAGACGTCTACCTTTTTCTCGGACCTGAAAATACCCCAGACTGTACCTGCATCTGGAGGACCCCCCCTTCAGAATTGTGCCTGCCTCTCTCTATCCACCCTATTCACCGGAAGTCAAGGTAAAGGACCTAATTTTTTGTGTGGTGAAAAAAAACCTTCTACACGTTAAGTTGCAAAATTTTAAGTGATGGAACCTTTTTTTTTGTAAACAAGGAGCAACTTTCAGTCGCCGATTGCCCTTTGTCATATTACTAATTGTAAAGAGTAATTTTTGTTATATTGTGTTATTCTTGTAAACTCCGACGCCACTGGCCACGTAGTTGTTTGGAGAATGTAAATAACGTACGCCAGCGACGGCGAGTTCCTCTTTTTGAACGTTCAAATTAAAAGTTTGTAATATGGAATATAAAATCACCATTTGCTGTTATTCTTTTGCATTTTTGTCATTTCCAATATTTTAATAATATGTTTTTTTAAATTTACTGCCTCATTTTATTATTATGTATTTTGTATTTGTGTGTGCATGAATTTTGCAAGCTTTATAAACAGGAGGGAAGTACGATAAAGTTGATTTCGATTCTCATAAGCTGCTGGCTCCTCGGCCTTCCACGAGAACCTACAATCAGCTGTATTTGGAAGGTGGCGTCCGTTAATTTCGACATCCCCTGTACACAACTAGAAAGATTTCCTCCCGTAAGCGATTTCCGTGAACCCCCCTACTCCTCTGAACTAAGCTGCAGGCCTTTTTCCACCTATCCGGTTGCGGGTCGACGAAAGAGCTCGTTTGACCCGTAACACATTTAGTTAATTTAAGTTAGATCAAAGTTTCTGGTTAGTCTTTTAAACTAGTTGCGATGTAATACCTTATAATTAAAAAAATAATAATAATAAAGCAAAAAAACCTAAGTAGGAAGCACACCTAATCGATTGTGACGGAAGGGCTCCAAATCTACAATATCTTCGGTTCGTACGGATTTATCACTTCGTAACTTTTTCTTACGAACCACAAAAAACTGTGCTTATACTACAGAAGGGGTGGTTAGAAGGAAGCGAATACATTCATATATGACAGAGGGGCTCGAAAGGTGGAATATACCTTATAATCGTGTAATACAGAAAGACTGGTTAGGAAACCCCTTAGTAAAAAGCGAACACACTCGTTTGTGACGGAAGGGTTTGAAACTTGGAATACACCTTCGGTTTCTTTCGATTTCATATAAACCTTTCTGCAAAATAACTCCTATCTTATTTCAAATTAAAACCAATACGAATCATAGTTTATTTCATCAGGAACAAACAAACGCTTTCTTCATTATACAAAAATTAAAGGTTGAAGACCTACTAGGAAGTAAACCCACTGGTTTATGACGGAAAACCTCGAAATCTGCAACATACCTTCGGTTCGTTTGGATGTTTTACTTTGTAACTTTTTTCGACGAAACGCCAAAAATGAGCTTATACTACAAGAGCGATGGTTGGTAGAAACCGAACACATTTATCTATGACGAAACCACTCGAAACCTCGAATATATTCGGCGCTTGTGATTTCAACCAAAAAACCTTTTTTTGAAGTTACTACTACTAGGTACTATTCCAGATTAAAACCGATACAAATCATGTTTTTTTTTTTCTAGGAAGAAAAAACAAACACTTTGTTCGGAATACAAAAATAAAGGTTAGGGATAATATTAGCAGGAAGCGAATCCATTCGTGTGAGACGGAAAGACTCGAAAGCTAGAATATACCTTCAATTCGTTTCAATTTCGAATTTTTCTTCAAACTATTTCCTGGAAGAAGAACACCAGAAAGTTCCACAGCGCTAATACAATTTCAACTACTTTAGATTTTAACTATGAAACCTTGTCCAAAATAACAGTATCCTATTCCAAAGTAAAACCTACACGAATAATGGTTTCTGATGTAGAACAAGCATTTTCTAGGTGTACAAAAATAAAGGACAGTACAAGTAGAAGACGAACCCAATTGTTTGTGACGGAAGGGCTTGAAAGCTGGAATATATATACCTTCGGTTTGTTTGGATTTTCCGCTTTGTAGCTTTTTTCCAAATAAATCTGTAACCGAAAGCTCAGTTTATAATGCAAAAAGAAAGGTTACGAAACGCTTTAGGAAAAAGCGATCACAATCGTCTGTGGCGGATGGGTTCGAAGCCTGGAATACACTTTCTAGACCTACTGGAAAGTAAACCCACTCGTTTGTGACGGAAGGGCTCGAAAGCTGAAACATATGTACCCTCGGTTCGTTTGAATGTTCCACGTTGTAACTTTTTTCAAATAGAATTACAACCAAAAGCTCAACTTGTAATACTAAATAATGATTAGAAAACCCCTTGGTAAAAAGTGAACACACTCGTCTGTAACGGAAGGTTCTACAGCAAGAATATACTTTCGGCTTCTTCCGACATTATCCTCTTCCAAAGTAAAATTTACACGACTAATTTTTTATTTCATCTATAACAAGCATTTTCTAGGTGTACAAAAATAAATGACAATACAAGTAGAAATCGCACCCGATCGTTAGTGACGGATGGGCTAGAAAGCTGAAACATATGTACCTTCGGCTCGTTTGAATGTTCCACTTTGTAGCTTTTTCCAAATAGAACTGTAACCAAAAACTCAACTTATAATACAAAAAGAATGGTTGGAAAACCCTTCAGGAAGAAGCAAACACACGCGTCTGTGGCGGAGGGGTTCGAAACCTGGAATACACCTACTATACCTACTGGAAAGTAAACCCACTCGTTTGTGACGGAAGGGCTCGAAAGCTGAAACATATGTACCTTCCGTTCGTTTGAATATTCCACTTTGTAACTTTTCCAAATAAAACTACAACCAAAAACTCAACTTATAATACAAAAAGAATGGTTGGGAAACCCTTCAGAAAGAAGCAAACACACGCGTCTGTGGCGGAAGGGTTCCAAACCTGGAATACACCTACTATACCTACTGGAAAGTAAACCCACTCGTTTGTAACGGAAGGGTTCGAAACCTGGAGTGAAGCTACTAGACCTACTGGAAAGTAAACCCACTCGTTTGTGACGGAAGGGCTTTCAGGCTGAAACATACGTACCTTCGGTTCGTTTGAATGTTCCACTTTGTAACTTTTTCCAAATAGAACTATAACCAAAAACTCAACTTATAATACAAAAAGAATGCTGGGAAACCCTTCAGGAAAAAGCAAACACACTCGTCTGTGGCGGAAGGGTTTGAAACCTGTAATACACTTTCTAAACCTATTAGAAAGTAAACCCACTCGTTTGTGACGGAAAGGCTCGAAATCTGAAACATATGTACCTTCGGTTCGTTTGAATATTCCACTTTGTAACTTTTTCCAAATAAAACTACAACCAAAAACTCAGTTTATAATACTAAGTAATGGTTTTAAGAACCCCTTGGTAAACAGTGAACACACTCGTCTGTGGCGGAAGGATTCCACAGCAGGTGGAGGAAGAATTTGTTGTCCAACGTCAAATGAGAGTTGCGATCCATCAACCAATATATCTTGCGGTAGTTAGGGACTAGCTGGAAACGTTTATTTCATGAGCGTCTTGACCAGTTTAGTCGTTTATCCAAGTGGATACCTAAGATATTTCACCTCATCCTGTGGAAGTGGAATGTTACACAGGTACAATTCTCTCTGCGCAAGGCGAAGGTAATGTGTGCATACTTTGTACTGTTCGCTTTAATGAGCCAGTTTTGTATCCAGCACTCAATCTTGTTGTCTCAACAAGATTGAGTGGTTTTGTAGAAATCGGGATGCTATATTAGGGTCCTGGTGTGATGACACGACATTGTCATGTGCAAGGTGGCGATTTGAGTATTAGTGGTAGTTGGTAGATCGGCTCTATATATTAGATAAAGGGTAGGCCCAATGACACTCCCTTGCGGAACCCATGACTTAATTGGCATCAAGAGGGTGCCTTTCTGTTAGGTAGGATTTGAACACTGTGCAACACGGATGCGGTAGATTGAACTTCATTTTGTAGTTCAGGCCTTCATGCCACACTTTCTCGAAGGCAGCAGAGCTTTTTAGATCATCTTTTATAGTGCCACCTGCGCAATTGTCGCATGTTGTTGGTGAAATCCGAATTCAAAGCTGAGCTTCTTTCTTCAATGATGGGTTTAAGTTTTTTTAAGAAAAGGTTCTCGAAAAGTTTAGCTATTATTTGTAGGAGGCTGATGGGGCGATAGGGTGACACCTCAGATGAGTCTTTGCCAAGTTTCTGGATCATTATAATCCGCGAAATCTTCTAGTGGGATGAGAACTGTCCGGTTCTTATTACCACGTTGAATATGCAATGAAGGATTCTGTAGCCTTCTTATGGGCGCTCTTTCAGGATTTTGCCTGTTATCAAATCGTAGCCTGGAGCTTTGATAGCATTGGGGATGGTAGTTACAACGTCTTGTACTTCAGATATTTTGAAACTACTGATACGAGTATGCATTTGATATGGGGCATCTAATAGTTGCTTGATAGGACCTTCCTCTTCTAGCGATATTTCCCTTGGGTGGGATTGGAATACATTGCTAAAATGTTCAGCAAATGTGTTGGCTTTGTTTTGATCACTTCTGGCCCAATTTCCGCTAGTTCTTCTGATACGTGGGTTCGGTCTTTGGGGATTTAAAATTTTTTTAGTTACTTTCCACAAGGAATAGTCGGTAGCTTCTATCGCTGAAGGTTTCTCCAAGAACTTTTTGATCCCTTGGTATTTTCTTCGTTGAGCAGTTCCTTTGCTGTAGTTCTTATATATACTAGTAATAAGGTTTTACAATGCGTAATTTTGAGAAGAAGGTAAATAAGCTATCATCAACCGGCAAGCACTGATCGTCTTCCTTCCAGAAGCTCCTGCAACCGAATAGTAAACCCAAGACCCTATTTAGAGAATTCAGTTCTGCGAAACCATGTTTTAGCTGTAAGAGCGACTCACAATATTTATGCAGATGGAAAGTTCTAAATAGTTGAAAACTCCAACCTAATAGGCCTGCTCGAAAATAACCACTGCGATAATTCTATATCAAGCCTAATTCAAACAATAACAAAAAAGAAATGATTTATGAGCCATAATTATTTACGATTAGTAAATTTTCCAGTCCGAAACAGATTCAAATAATATAAACTGTAACGTATTTTTTAAGTAAAAGTTTAAAATACTTTTGTATAATTTCCAGTGAGTCAAAGTTATTCATTTACTTTGCAATTAGTAATAAATCTACATCTACTACACTATTGTTATTAATGGACAGGGCTTCCAGAAGTAGGATCTTCAGTGCTACTACTGAATTCAAAGCACAAGAAGAACAATCCCTAAAGATACGTACATACACATAAAACATAAAACCCGAAACGATACGTCAATCATGGAGTTTCTTTCCTCTAGAACATTAAAACATGTGAAACACATCCTAAGAAATCTTCCTAATCTTGTAACAGATGTTTATATCACCGTTAAAGGTCTATTAGTAAAATTTCAAAGAATTGGACGTTCATTAGAGAGCGTATTGCATATTTAAAAATTTATTCAGCTGTTCATCCAACACTTCAGAAGGCTACCCTTGTGTTGTTGAATTATAGACGAAGTGACAACTTGTACACGAGATAAATGTATAAAAAGCCCTGTCCGATGAAAAAAGGTTGACGTGCCCATTGAAATTCGAAAGCGTGTTAATTTTTTAGATTTCCATTCACACTTGTGGGTGTAGGTTGCTATGTTTAATTTTATTTTTGTTTTGTACAAGACCTGAGGAAGCAGCAAATACACAACTGTTTTTTTTTCCGAATAACTCAGACCTATTCTTCAAATTTAAGTTCCTAAATTTAAAGAGTAAGATATCTTATCTTCTGGCTATGAAAGAATCAATCAGAAAAGCTTCCTTCCGACACATAGAAGTACTGGAATAATTAAAGAATTGGATTGAATGTGAAACAAAAATCTGGAAACATCAGGCATTTTGAGCGCCTTTTTAAATTTATAAGGGCCTCGTCAATCATGAATAACTTAAGCACTGGATGTCTGAAACAGAAATTTTAACTCTGTAGATATGAATTGATAGAAAATGCTGCCAAATATTAATCTAAAACATATTATAAATTCATGGATATAAGACATAATTGGAATAATAAATTTAGGGTTCCCCACCAACTCTGGATAATCTTGTACGCCTGCAAACCAGGAATCGAAACTGTAATACTCCCGTTGAATTTTAAGAAAAATTTGGTAAAAAGCACCGATTAAAAAATGCACAAGTTGCCGATGTTAAGCCAACATTATACGAAAATTGTATATGTTCACCAATCTGGAATAAGATGGAATATGTAAAAATTGAGAGATATCAATTTTAGGGTTTTATCATCGACCCGGGATTTGCAACAAGCCTTCTGAAAATATACAATTCAGACTGAAAATATTGAATTTGAAGATGATAGTAGACAAGAAAAGTCCATTAGAAATATGGAAATATGGAATAGTTCATTTTTTTCCAATTTTCTCACCGACTTAGGATTACCATGAAGCTTTCGAAGTCCTAAAATATAAATTTCGTCTTGGAAATACGGAACTTGAAGGTAATCGTAGGCAACAACAGTTTATTTGAAATATGGAATAGTTATAAATTTTTCAAGTTTTCTTATGGACTCAGGATTTACAAGCCTTCGGAGTCTGAAAATATATAATTCAAACTGAAAATATTGAATTTGAAGATCATAATAGACAAGAAAAGTTCGTTAGAAATATGGAAATATGGAATAGTTATAAATTCTTGAAATTTTCTCATCGACTTAGGATTACCACGAAGCTTTCGAAGTCTAAAAATATAAATTTCGTCTTGAAAATACCGAACTTGAAGGGAATCGTAGGAAACAACAGTTTATTTGAAATATGGAATAGTTATAAATTTTTCAAGTTTTCTTATGGACTCAGGATTTACAAGCCTTCGGAGTCTGAAAATATACAATTCAGCCTGGAAATACTAAATTTCAAGGTAATAGTAGGAAAGAAAAGTTCGTTAGAAATATGGAAATATGGAATAGTTATAAATTCTTGAAATTTTCTCATCGACTTAGGATTACCACGAAGCTTTCGAAGTCTAAAAATATAAATTTCGTCTTGGAAATACCGAACTTGAAGGTAATCGTAAGCAACAACAGTTTATTTGAAATATGGAATAGTTATAAATTTTTCAAGTTTTCTTATGGACTCAGGATTTACAAGCCTTCGGAGTCTGAAAATATACAATTCAGCCTGGAAATACTAAATTTCAAGGTAATAGTAGGAAAGAAAAGTTCGTTAGAAATATGGAAATATGGAATAGTTATAAATTCTTGAAATTTTCTCATCGACTTAGGATTACCACGAAGCTTTCGAAGTCTAAAAATATAAATTTCGTCTTG
>JABXWE010054458.1:0-15039 GCA_014611495.1 Limonius californicus
TTATTTAAGTGCTCTGTTAATTATAACCTCGCTATTAACTATTTTAGTGACAGTAGTATCTTTACTGCATTTCTGCGGTAGAATGAAATATTATTGTAAGGTGTAGTGGTAGCTAAGTTGGCAGAGCGCTCGCTTTCTGGGCAATAAATGTTTTGTGTTGCAACCAAAAACCTGTTGAAGGCATGGTATATTTCCTGTAGGGGGATTACAAGGATTGGGAAAAATTTTGATAGAATGCTACAGCTGTTTATTTAAGTGCTCTGTTAATTATAACCTCGCTATTAACTATTTTAGTGACAGTAGTATCTTTACTGCATTTCTGCGGTAGAATGAAATATTATTGTAAGGTGTAGTGGTAGCTAAGTTGGCAGAGCGCTCGCTTTCTGGGCAATAAATGTTTTGTGTTGCAACCAAAAACCTGTTGAAGGCATGGTATATTTCCTGTAGGGGGATTACAAGGATTGGGAAAAATTTTGATAGAATGCTACAGCTGTTTATTTAAGTGCTCTGTTAATTATAACCTCGCTATTAACTATTTTAGTGACAGTAGTATCTTTACTGCATTTCTGCGGTAGAATGAAATATTATTGTAAGGTGTAGTGGTAGCTAAGTTGGCAGAGCGCTCGCTTTCTGGGCAATAAATGTTTTGTGTTGCAACCAAAAACCTGTTGAAGGCATGGTATATTTCCTGTAGGGGGATTACAAGGATTGGGAAAAATTTTGATAGAATGCTACAGCTGTTTATTTAAGTGCTCTGTTAATTATAACCTCGCTATTAACTATTTTAGTGACAGTAGTATCTTTACTGCATTTCTGCGGTAGAATGAAATATTATTGTAAGGTGTAGTGGTAGCTAAGTTGGCAGAGCGCTCGCTTTCTGGGCAATAAATGGTTTGTGTTGCAACCAAAAACCTGTTGGAGGCATGGTATATTTCCTGTAGGGGGATTACAAGGATTGGGAAAAATTTTGATAGAATGCTACTGCTGTTTATTTAAGTGCTCTTTTAATTAGAACCTCACTATTAATTATTTTTAGTGACTAATCTTAACTGCATTTCTTTGGTGGTACGAAATATGATTGTACAGTGTAATGGTAGCTAAGTAGGCAGAGCGCTCGCTTTCTGGGCAATACATATCACTTGTTGCAACCAAAAACCTGTTTGAGGGATTACATATTTCCTATAGGGGGATTACAAACATTGAAAAAAATTAGATAGAAGGCTACAGCTGTTTTCTTTAAGTACTCTGTTAATCATAAACTTTCTATTAATTATTTTTAGTGACAGTATCTTTACTGAATTTCTTTGGTTGTATGAAATATTATTGTAAGGCGTAGTGGTAGCTAAGTTGGTAGAGCACTCGCTTTCTGAACAATACATATCTTGTGTTGCAACTAAAAACCTTTTTGAGGGATTGTCTATTTCCTGTAGGGGGATCACAAGGATTGAGAAAATGTCTGATAGAAGTCTACAGCTGTTTTCTTTAAGTACTCTGTTAATCATAACCCCGCTATTAACTATTTAAGTGAGAGTTAGCATCTTTACTGCATTTCTGCGGTGGTATGAAATATTAATGTACGGTGTAGTGGCATCTAATTGGGAAGAGCGCTTGCTTGCTGCGCAATAAATATCTTGTGTTGCAACCAAAAACCTGTATGAGGCGTTACACATTTTCTGTATGGGGATTACAAAGATTGAGAAAATTTTGATAGATTGCTGCAGCTGTTTATTTAAGTGCTCTGTTAATTATAACCTCGCTATTAACTATTTTAGTGAGAGTTAGTATATTTACTGCATTTCAGCGCTGGTATGAAATATTATTGTACGGTGTAGTGGTATCTAAATTGGAAGAGCGCAATAAATATTTTGTGTTGCAACCAAAAACCTGTGTAGGCATTACACATTTTCTGTATGGGGATTACAAAGATTTTGATAGAAGGCTACAGCTGTCTTCTTTTAGTACTCTGTTAATCATAACCTCGCTATTAACTATTTTTAGTGACAATTAGTATCGTTACTGCATTTCTTGATTTGTATGAAATATTATTGTAAGGTGTAGTGGTAGCTAAGTGACAGAGCGCTCGCTTTCTGGACAACAAATACCTTGTCTTGCAACCAAAAACCTGTTTGTGGGGTTGTGTAATTACTGTAGGGTGGGTACAGGGATTGAGAAAACGTTTGATAGAAGTCTACAGCTGTTTTATTTAAGTACTCTGTTAATAATAACCTCGCTTTTAACTATTTTAGTGAGTGTTAGTATATTTACTGCATTTCTTCGGTGGTATAAAATATTATTGTAAGGTGTAATGGTAGCTAAGTTGGCAGAGCACTCGCTTTCTGGGCATTAAATATCTTGTGTTGCAACCTAAAACCTGTTTCTGGGATTACGTATTTCCTGTACGGGGATTGCAAAGATTGAGAAAATTTTGATAGAAGATAATCATAACCCCGCTATTAACTATTTTTAGTGACAATTAGTATCTTTACGACATTTCTTCGGTGGTGTGAAATATTATTGTAAGGTGTAATGGTAGCTAAATTGGAAGAGCATTCGCTTGCTATGCAATGCAATGTGTTGCAACCAAAAACCTGTTTGAGGCATTACATATTTCCTGTACGGGGATTGCAAAGATTGAGAAAATTTTGATAGAAGGCTGCAGCTGCTTCCTTTAAGTACCTACTCTGTTAATCATAAACCCGCTATTAACTATTTTTAGTGACACTATCTTTACTGCGTTTCTTCGGTGGTAGGAAATATTATTGTAAGGTCTAGTGGTAGTTAAGAGCTTTCGCTTTTGTAGGCAAAACGTCGATTATGGTTTGAGATTGATTCTCCTCTTCACGTAGGTAACGTAGAAAAAACTTGTTCTACCAAACAATTCCTAAACCCGGTCTTGGAAACCGCGGCATTTTAACGCAAGAAGTCTTTATCCTTCCGATTCCACGATCACCTGTATGTTCTTGCTTATAGTTTACCACTAAGGAGAAGCACACAGAAGAGGCTGGTGCCTAACGGTGGGACGAAAAGGCCGGTAACGATGACGACGATGAAGCACTGCTAGAAAGAAGATTTTTAAAAGGGAACGTCTGATTCCTTGGGGCAATCATCAAGACTTAATGACTATTTATTATATATGCAGGATTTCATTTCGCACAGGGCCGTTCTTACTACCAGCATGCACTAAAATTAAAAAAGAACGAGAAATAAGCGTTTTAAGCTATTGCGACAATTTTAGAATCAATGCGTGGGTGTTTAATGGTATCGAAGCATCCCTCTATTCTTTATTTATACGGTGTCCTCCAAATACACAATATTGTAGCTTTCCTTCCTTTATTGTGGAATTGATCGACGATAGTAAATTATTTCTTGTTGCTGGATTAAAAGACAGCTTCCTACGCTCCTACACAGACGATATTCTAAAACCATTTTTAAATATTTGATTTAACACTATCGATACAATTACCACGGAATACTAAAACATGTAAATAATGCCACCAAGTGCATTATTTAGGAAGAGACGACTGCTAATATATGATTTATATTATGAATATAATTTTCTGTAAGCTCTAAAAATACGTACAGTGTATGTCAAATTCCAATACTGACCAAAAAATTCTTTATTTAAACCTAAAAACAATTGTCAAACTATTGGTGTTTCCTTGACAGTTGTAGTTCCTCTGGAACTTATCATTATATAACTCTTTTTACAAAAACCAAATATAAATTTAACTAGAGCCTAAAAGCTGGCTTTTATAATCCAACATTCAATAACGTCAACTAAGACGTACAACGTTTGGGAGCTTCAGGGACACTCTATTTAAATAAATTCGCCCTGACAGTTCATTCATGAAACCGGCAACTCTGTACGAAGTTTACCCCTAATAAATGTTCAACCCTATATTTCCTACAGTGTATTTAGGAAGTGAAAGGAGATTTATATCTATTTGCTTGTGTGTTCTTGAGGTATATTACTGAGGCTCTTGGTAGTGGTAACCCTTAATGATAAAAACTTTCCAGTCTTAGCAACCACAAAGGTTCTGAACCGAAATTCGTTTGTAGTAACTGAACGTTGCCATTATATAGGCGCTTTATAAGTTTAAAGTTACGAATATTCGCACTAAGCTATTTTGGAGTATTTATTGGTCTTAACTTTCCACATATTTTTCGCGTAGCTATTATGTTATCCGTAAATTGCATGTGGCGGTTGCAAGTTTGTTAGTTCTCGGCTTTGTTATATCTTACTCGAGTAGATAATATTTTTAAAGTAATATTTTTAAACGGCTGCTGTAAGTAACATCAGATATCAACGCATCAGACGTATATAGACGCATACATTTCAGTTCTGTTTCCATGTAACGACAGAACTTTCATTATATGCGAAGGAAAATGATTTTCTTTAAACACTATTAAAGCCTTTTACGCACTCCACATTTATTCTAAGAATTGTATATTGGTATTTTATTATTATAGCTGTGTCCTTAGTAATTGTTCTGTGCATCTAATTAGACATTGGGATGTGTACTTCTAATCTATTACTAAAGCTGTGTGCTTAACAATGGTACCCCATGTAGTTAATTAAATAATATGTCGTTTGCCCCTTATTTATTAAGAAAGCTGTCTGTTTTTGTTTTGAGTTGTGCGCTCAGTAATCATACTGAGTAACAGTGAGAGTACTTAAATATTAAGCTGTGTACTCCTTGTTTTAGCTGTGTGTCCAGAAATGGTACGCCGTATACTTAATTAAATAATGGGCGTGTGCTCCTAATTTATTAAAGAAGCTACCTGTTTATTTTTGCTTTAGAGTTGTACGCTTAGTAATCGTACTGAGTAGCACTGCAACTTCTTAAATAAATGTTGAGCTGTGTGCTCCTAATTTTTTATTATAGCTGTGTTCTCACCAATAGGACCGTTTGTATCTATTTAAATAATAGGGCACATTTCGAGAGATATATGTTCTTATTGTATTATTATGGTTGTGTGCTCAGAAATTGGACTGTGTTCATCTAATCAGATGTGATGCTACGTGCTCAGAAATAGTACCCCGAGTATTTAATTAAATAATGGGCCGGGTGCCCCTAATTAGTTAAGAAAGATGCCTGTTTTTTTCTTAGGGTTCATAATTAAGTATTGAGCTGTGTGCTCGTCGTTTATTATTATAGCTGTGTGCTCAAAATACGACCGTGTGTATCTAATCAAATAATACGGCGCACTCCTCTAATATATTGCGATAGGTGTATGTTCCTATTTTATTATTAGTGTTTTTGCCCTTTAACAATACTATCTTCATAATTGAAAACTGTGTTGTGTGCTTCTAATATACAATTACATCTGTGCCAATAGTAATGAAACTATGCGCAATTAAATAATAGGCTGTGTATCCGTACTTATTGTGTGAGCTGTACGTTTCTCTTTTATTATTATAGCTGGGTGCTAACCGTACTGAGCACCTAATTAGATATTGAGTTGTGTGCTTCCAAGTTATTATTAGAACTACGTGCTTGGCAGTGCTACTGTGCCTACCTAATTAAATACTGCACCGTGTTTCGCTAATTTATTGCGACAGTTATATTATTCTATTTTACTATTACTGTTGATGCCCGGTAATGTTAGGGTGTATTCTTATTTAAATATTGAGCTGTGTGCTCTTAATTTTAATTACATCTATGTCTTCCGCAACAGAACTGTGTGCACATAATAATATAGTAGGGTGTGTCTGCAATATATTTTCAAAGTTGTGTGTTTATTATTGTAAGGATAATACTACAATAGAATGATAACAAATGGAAGTTGCAAATACTTTATCTCGTACTGTATACACAGTTTACTAATTATAGAAGTTACGAGATCGTATATAATAACTCCCAAATTTTGGAACTGCATTTTTACTATGATGAAGCTGAATACACGAAACATTAAACAACTCAGGCCGCTCGTAATTACAAATAATGTGGCCCAGCAATAACTGCGATAAGATAAAGCAGAAAGTGAAAACTTAATTGAAAGTGTAAGTCTCAAATTGAAACATAATTGTCAGATATGAAGTATTCATTAAATATAACGGATAAAAATAGTTTAATATCTCATGATTCTGTTTTTCCTTTGCAACACGTTACTGCAAAAACAACACACTTCAACAAAAATTAACAGTAATATAGAAGTAAATTTAGAGAAAAAAATCCTTCTATTCTGCTTACGATACTACGGCTATTTAACATATCTGGGTGTTTCTTTCTTTTGATATATTACATAATTGGTGAAAAATAATCACAATTGTTTGAGTAATTTTTGGAAGGTCTCAGTGGCTTGCTAATTAATAAATAAAAATTATTTTGTAGGAACAATATTTTAAATATCCATCACAACACAAAATTTAATAAAAGCGCTTAAAGCTGTTTCTGATCATTATTTTTATGTGAACTTGACAATTTAGGTAAGGCACTATTTGTACAATTGGCACACTGGGATTGCAGCTTCTAAGGGCTATTAAAACGTCTTCATAATGTCAACAATGGAAATCTAACGACTATTGCACCATCACTTGCTAAGGGGAAAAGTTGAAAATTGAGTTACATTCACCGAGATTCAATAAACTTTATTCAATTAAAATTGCAAAACGGATTACAAATGATAAAAATGTAAATTATCAAAGATTGCTGGGGCTTTACTCGACTACTTCGGAAGACCTACATTAACCTAATTATACGCTTTGCTTTTAAGAAATATCCGCACCAACAGATTGTCCGCAGTCAAGAAGTTATAAAACATATTGATGTAAAATAGCAAACCACTGTAAATTAATAGTTCTTGGAATATCTAAAAACCTTCCATATTTTCTAATTGATTATATTCTGGTTGCTGGTCGTCTTTGCTACTTGCTCTGCGTATCGATTGTAACTGGTGATAATATAAAAATAGCTGTCCATCCTTATTATTACTAATATGCGTTTCTTCCCAGAACACAAGAGACGATTTATATTATTAAATTAATAATAATATTAAATTTGAATATTAATGTTGTTACCCTGTAATGTTACAGTATATTCCCATTTAAATATTGAGCTGTGTGCTCTTAATAGAACCGTGTGAACATAATTAAATAGTAGGCTGTGTGCCAGTAATGTATTTGCAGAATTTTATTATTATATCTATGTGCTCAGTACATTTTAAATTATTTCAGAATTTGAAATAAAGTTACCCTAATCATCTTCTATTTACTATTTGTGTCTATAAGAAGCAGTACGTTTGTTGTGAGTTCTTTAGAATTCGATGCCTAGACACCAAGAATATAGGGTATGAAATTAAATATAATTTAGTTATTCATGTGGTATCACTAATCGTTTATAAACTTGATATATTCTTCTATTTTCTTCTATTCTTAGCCTTAAAATCTAAGCAAGGAAGTATTTGCTGTATGTAGCCGGTGTTCGTTATCATATGTTACACTTTTCTACATTAGACCTGCTCGTGTTTCGATCATCTCATTTGTGGTTGTTCTCTAGTACTTCCTCCCGACCACTGTACTCCATATCCTCTTCGTGAGTTATGTTTCGTAGATTACCACTGTAATGTTGCAGCTGTGTCCGTTAGGTCTACTACTTCGGTTTTATCTCTTACCCATGTGCTTGTTTTTTATTAATATTCAACTCTGTTGGTGTCTGTTGCGCTGTGTTTAGATTGCTTTTGTTTTAATCATTTGAATAATGCCCGTATCTGAGCGACGCATTGAGGATTCGTGTCATGCATTGATACTTTCATTTTCTATAAATCTTCTGCTGTCTTTGATTACATCAAGAGCCTTCTTGTAATGGAACATTCTGTGTGATATCCGGTGGCATTTTGAGTAAAGTTCTATCTGTTAATGTGTGCTCGCATATGTAAAAATGTTTGCAAAATCCTTCTTGTTCTTAGAACTAGTACAGCTATATCTTGTTAGTAACCCTTCACGGTATAATTAGTTCTAGCAAGTTCTATATTTCATATTCTAAAGATAATTTGGAAAGTCTGCATTCTAAAGTTTTGACTAACACTTATTTAAAAATAATTATTATAAGAACGCCTTTAACAATTTGTAAAGTATCCTGAAACCGCCTTCTTTAGACGACCTATTCTTAAAAGTAGACAAAGAAGACAGTATTACCTCCAAACAAACTCCCAAACTATTACCAATTTATATATTTAGTGCTTTCAATGACTGATAGTCTGAAATAATAAGCATATAGTCATAATATTATTGTTATATTGGAAAACAAACATACACATTTGTCGACAACATATTTTGAAGGCATAATATTTATAGGTTTTATATAGGACACCTTCCATAAAATTGAATTTCACTTACGCACTATATATATAAACGAGGACCTGTAGCAAATACTAAGCTGTGTGGCCTTAATTTATAGCAGCTGTGCGCTCTATAGTGGGACCTAATATAATAGTACCTAATAAATTTTGGTGGTTTACAACTCATGGGCAGAGCTGTGTGCCTCTGATTTATTATCCAATCTGTGTGCTCAGTAATGGTGTTATGTGGACTTAATTAACTATTGAGCGTCATGCTCCTAATTTATGAGAAGAGCTGTGTGGTGTATAAAAGTATTGTGTGTATCCAATTAATCATTTAACAGTGTACTGATAATTTACTCTTAGAATTGTATGCTGTTAATATATTAGAGCTGTGTGTTCAGTAATGATACTATATTTACATGATTGAGTACTGAGTAGTTTGCTTCAACTTGATAGAGTTGTGTGTTTCTATTTTATTGTTAGAACTGTTTAAATGTTGTCCTAGGCGCTGCTAATTTTTTATTGAAACTGTCTGCTCAGTAATGATGAAGTGTGTATCGAATTAATTATTTAACTCGTTGTCGTTAACAGCGTTTTCGTTCCACTACTGAGTCTGTTTTCCGCCATGTGATTCCTTAATGCTAAAGTAGAAACACAAGATCTACAGTTCAATGTCGAAAACTTCTAGAAAATATTTTTGACATTAAGACCTCGTGGTTTCCGACCATATTGAGAAATTGTATGTGATGGTTTGCAGCACAAGAGTTTTTTATTCTGGTAAATCAAAATCAAGCCATAATCGACGTTTTGCCCAGAAAGCGACTGCTCTGACAATTGAGCTACCATCTCACTATTTAACACATTATTTAACTGGGTATTACTAATTTATTATTTAACTTATATATTCCTAATTTATTATTAGAGTTGTGTGCTAAGTTAAGGTGTTGTGTTCACCCAAATACATATTGAGTTGTGTGTTCTTAATTTATTATTGGTGCTGTGTGCCTAATGTAATTGTGTGTCCACCTAGGAATCTGTATGGTGAGCTGTCATGATTATTAGATAAAGAACGCTGTATGTCACACAACGAAGGTCATAAGTAACGTGCTAGGAAAGCGAGCCATACGCCTTATGTGGAATAAGATAATATGTGTTTCTAAGAAATTTCTTCTTATAATATATACTAGCATAAAAAGTTGCTTGTCTAACAAAAATCTTGCATTTTTTAATGCTACAAGTATTGTTACATTTTTTGTTTAAATACCTGATCAACCTTACATTTCGCTGAAATATAAAGTATTGATTGTAGGATTTCATTCTACCACCGAAAATCTTGAATAACTTAGGTTAGTTAATATAATATTGAGAAGAATTGAATTATCACTTTTTTAGTTTATAATAATCAAATGTTCAACCTAATGATCAGCTTGCTCTGATGGTTTTCATAACAAAAAGATGTTTGGTGTACAACAAAATTAAAATCTACCATGTACCGTCGTGCTATTTAAAAAGCTTTTTAATATGTAACATCGCTATATACTAAATAAAGAATTGCCTAATGTTATCGGGATAGCTAATTAGCAGCAGATAGTTCTCAACTTATCAACATCTTTCTAAAGTGCCTCAAACACCTGTTGCTTCTAGCTCATGCAAATCCCTTCTTGTTAAAAGGGAAATTGATTTGCTGTCACGAAGGGTTGCGTTTTAAGTAACGAAACAGCTGATATATGATTTTAATAGACTACTTAAGCGCACACGCGCCGCACACGCATTAGCTTCTGACGTAAACCAATTATTATTATGTCAACACCTATGACATTATCTCCTTAATTGATTAATGATGTTTATCCTGTACACGCTCCTCTATAAAAACAATACGCTACTTGATGCTAATTGATATGAAATGCTAGTATTTCATCCCAAAATCATAATAATTCCTGAAACTGTAACTGCGTTTTAGTTATTCCAATTATTATTGTAATGGTTTTCCTTTTAAACTATATTAAAGAATTTGAAAAATTTCTAACGATTATGAAAATCTGATTCCTCTCGTAGGGGGATTCTTAATGTTTGAGTGTTTACTCTTCAGAGATATTGAATATTAGCTAGATTGCAGGGTGAAACATTATTAGTTTTATTACACTTCGTAACTGCCAGCTTATGCATTTCATAAAATAGGGATGCACCCCTATATGTGTCTACGTGATGGTTTAAAGGGCGATAAGAATTTTGGGATGAGTCATAATAGATAAACTTCAATTTTGATTTATATATACAGGGTGTATCAGAAATAGATAGAAATATTAAATCCAATGGTAGATTACAATATATACAAACTAGAAAAAACATTTTTTGGCAATGGGACCTTTAAGATATGAGAAAATTTTACCCAAAATTGTTTGAGTACCGCAGGATAATAACAAAAATTTGAGTTCAAAGACATGTTATGCAAAGAGAGTAAGATAGAAGTACAAAAAAATTTCTTACCACCTGCCACAAACCAATACTATTAGGTAGGTCAGTAATTTCTATTCAGTCGGTAGTTATCACAAGCCAGACAAGTTTTTACGTGTTTGCAACTTTGGATTTACTTTACAATTAGGTAATAACCTTCTACAGCTTAAATGCATTTTCTATGTATCATCAGCAGTTAAAAAAAAATTTTTATTTTATTTTTTAATTAAAAAAAATAAACTTAATGATTTTTGAAAAATGAATAGTACCATTGAATTCGACTTGAGCCAATCTATTACTCGTTTAAATATTTGTATCTATTTCTGATACACCCTGTATATATATATATATCAGTCTCATTTACGAATCCATACGTATATGAATGTAGCTTTTACGTATGAAGGTATTATAATTATTTTTAAATATATAAATTGGAATGTGTATTGCTACGATTTTTATATATGTTCCTTAAATTCTTTTCTACCTGGTAAATGTCACTGCTTGATCTGTTTCACAAGATATTTAATTAATGATGGTCGTAAAACGTCGTGATAGTCTTAATTTTGCCAATTTCGTAGTATGAGGAATGGTAAGACGTTATTTAAAAAATGCACAGAATATACCAGACAAGTTGCCTTTATATTAGAAGTACTTTTCTAAATCAACGGTATTTACAGAGTTTAAAAGTTTACAAGTTAATCTTACTTAGTACCATCTATTAATTTAGTTGTTAAATTGATTTTAAGGTTATAGTAGGTTATAATTTTATGTATTGCCTTATATGTTTTTAATATAAGTACTGTATTATTTCGTAGTTTCTTTTCTAATTTAACTATCAGCAATATTCGGTATGTTTAGTACTTTCATTTTTATAAATAGGTAAATTAAGGTGATTTATCGGTGTAGATAATTTTTTACATACCCTTATTTTATTTAGTAATACCTAGATGAACTGTGGGCTACGTTCTACACATTATTTGGGAACTTCTTAAAGAAAATATTAAATTAGCTTTGGCCACGTAAAAAAATTCGAAAAATGTTAATTTAGATAAGCATCTTTAGCTTTCCAACTTGAAGTGTTAAGATATAACGTTAAATTCCACATAAAATGATAAAAATACCTTGCGTCTACGTTCTAATCGAAGGTACTTGTAATATTATATGTTGACCTACAGGAACTAGATATGACTGATTAAAAAAAATTCGTAGACTAAGCAGACCCTAAATTTAGATGTGTTGTTCAGATACAACGTAATAAATATATCTGATTAGTAATATAGACTGGAACTATCGGCGCCGTTTAGTACTCAGACCAATACAGTGGCATACATAAGCAGTCGCGCACGTAAAGCCGTCTGTCCCGGTTGTCATACGAACACCTTCAGCAAATCTCCTGCCCGGCATACTTACGCATTTTAGGTAATTGACAAACCATTAGTATATATATATATATATATATATATATAGAGACGAAGAAGAAGACTAAAAAAACATATACACAGTGATTATACATCTTGATAATAGGGTGTTTGATTGCATAGCAAATTTATAAAAAATGTATATAAAATACATAATGCAGTCGTTAGTTATTTCTAAAGTAATATGTATGTATATGTGCTCCATTCAAAATTCAAAAACCCAAATTTCTGTCGTCATAGTCCTTTGATAACGTGCTCTTTTGTGTCAATAATATACTGTCGTGTATGGTGCACGAGAAAATGCAACATTCGATTTTAAATACATTGCTATCAAAATATTTATTGCAGATGGTATGGGAAAAGTTTACTGTAGGTATTCTTGTAGCACAACAGTTAATTGCCAGCAAAAAACACCGGCAAAACAAAATAATACACAATAAACCTAGAATGAAACGAGAGTTATAGGTTATGTTACAAACTTAAATAATATGTACTGCCAAAGGACAACCTGTAATATTCTATATTTCCAAAAAAGGACTATGACGTTCTACAAATGACATTAATTCAAGAAATCTTGCAATGTTAAAGATGAGTATTTTGTTGGGGCTAAATCGATGTTTATTTAAAAAATTACATCTTGGCTGGCGTATATTTCACATTTCTATATTATTAAATTTAATGCGCTCTTATCATAATGAAATACATAAGTTGACTTGTATATATAAAAGGTTCAACTGGCTGCAGATCCATGATTATAACTTTCATTAAATCCGTTTTTAATGTAAATAGTTCTGCCTTTGCCAAAAACAATATGAAACTTGAGTTGATTTTAGTTGAATTAAATCCCACAGTAAAAAATTATCTTTAAATAACACAATTATCAGTTAGTTACCTGACGTTTGATACTATGGTATGCCTAAAAAGTAACAGTTATATGCTAACACCTGAAAATATTAAATATTATTTCGCAAGTGTGTGGCTTAACTTTATTAGTATCTAAAGTTGTTTATTCATTATCAGCAGTTAGGTCTACAGTTATCAATTGTCATGTATAATTTACTCATAAATTATCGCGAAGCAACTACGATATCTTACGAGTTGTCAGTGTCTCTATACTATGATTCACTTAACCTTTTATACAGTTTAGTCTACAGAACATTCTTCAGATAATTATCGTCGTGTGACAGATTCACCCAGATAATTAATTTTAATAACGGGTATTGTGCATGTTTTGTTACGTAAGGCGCATAGGTCAAGGAAATACAGGAAGATAACCTTCTTTTGGTTTATTTAATTCTCTTCCTTAACTTAAAACATTATTTTAGTGACCCGTTGATATTAAATACATATCTACATATTCTGATGTTAAATATTAATCAATTTACATAAAAATTCAGATTTACATATTTTGTGTGGCCTTTTAGAGGTATGGTATTTTATATGTATATATGTATTTAATCAAAATTGGTGTTTGGTTAATACATTCTGAGGCGGTCGTGGAATAGAGGTTAGCGCGTTAGATTTCTACGCTGAAGATCCTGGGTTCAACCCCAGTACCGAATCATCGGATTTTTAACGGCCGTTCTCCCTCGCAAGGCAATGGTAAACCAGCGAGGTATTATGCCTAGTAAATTTTCTCTTGAGTAGAAGTGCTTCGGAGCACACGTTAAGCTGTAGGTCCTCTATGTCTGTGGCATTCTAAACGCGCAACACAGGCATAGGAGAGAAGATCGCTACTTCTTGTAAGAAGTAAAGCACTCGAAGAAGAAGAATTCCTTCTACCTACTTTGTTTATTCACAATTGTGAATGTAGAAATGTAGAAATGTTTCTTACGTCTATTGAATATTTTTAGTTCATATGCTGATACGTTCGCCAGCAGTTTTCGGCTATACATTACATATTTTTTGCACATGTTTGTTAATAATGCAAATATTTGTACATGTATTTGTAGCGTAATACAAATTTCGCACCTACCCACATTGGATGTTCTTTGCACACATTTCTTATGAAGTCAAATATTAGTATATACATACATTGATGCATATGATTTTAAGGTACTGCACAATTCGTGCAAATATTAGATATATATGTTTTTGAGTGCAAATACTTCTGCAGACATATTGTAGGCTTCTGCAGTTTTCGTGCATGCACTGCATATTTTAGAAGATATTCATTATTACTGCAAATATTAATGCATACATTTGTAAAACATTGTAAATTTCGTACATCTTTCAATTTTTTGTACACATTTATTAATAGTACATACCTTGCTGCACATTTTTTCTACAAGTTTATTTTTAATGCATATATTGGTACATATGTATGTAAAGAAGTGCTTTTTGGGCATACGAATATGTGTTACAAATATTTATTATTAATGCGACTATTTATACATATATTTGTAGGGTAATGCAAATTTCTTACAGACGAAGGATGTTTTTTATAAATTTGTTATGAACTCGGATATAACTACCACATATATTGATGCAAATTATTTTGAGGTACTGCAAATTTCCGGCGTATGTTGAATACTTTTATTATTTACTTACTTTGCATATATTGGCGCAGACGTAATGTAGGGTACTGCATATTTCGAGCATACATTGAATATTTTTCCAGGCATTTATTATTGTACTCCAAATTTCGTACATATATTCGATTGATTTTGCACATTCTTATGAATAGTGCATACAGTGACTCATGTAATTTTTGAATAACACATTGGTAATTATTCTGCACATATATTTTTAGTGCACTTCTTATCACATTCATTTTGCATATGTCTATAAGGTACTGTATATTTCATGTATATTTTGGTGTTTTTTTTTAGTTAACTTCTATTGTTTGCACCTATGCATATATTGATGCATATAATTTTAGGAT
>JABXWE010054460.1:0-15381 GCA_014611495.1 Limonius californicus
AATTTTGCCACTAGCTAGATAATAATTGCTAGGTTCTCCAATTTATATCTCTAACTTTCATGAATTAATATTTTTTGTTGATTAACTAACTTCATATATGTATTTTATTATTTACCATTTATTATTAGACAAATCTAAATTGAAAATTTTATGGAGAAAGTTAAATGGTTCCATGCAGGGTTTTTCTAGAATATTATTCTACAGAGGGTGTCGAAAGGTCAGAATCAATACGGTTGCCTAAACCAATCACTTGTGGCATATAAGCGATTTTCTGTTGCAAGTTGTTTTAGTGTTAAACGCAAAAAACACTGTAAATTGTTTTATCTTCAATTATTATAGAAAAAATAGTCTCCTTTGGGCAACAGTCTGTATGTATGTAAATATAATGCTTGCAGTAAATACCTTGCTCCCGACATGAATCAAAAATAGATTATATGTATTTGTTTACATGAAAAACTTCTGGAGGTTATTTACATATAATGAACGGCAATTAGGAAAGATGGATATTCTCTAGTATAAATAATTAATTAGTTATTCTAGCGTTATATAAAACGTAATACATTTTAACTGTAGTGTCTGATTCATAATATAATGATTTATGGTTATTGTGTCTGACATCTTACATTAATTTACACCACGAGAAACGTGTTGGAAGGACACTATTAGAACAGCATGTAGGCAAGAAGCGCTATTTCTAGAACAGAAACAGCGGGAGAGAAAGATGAGAGAGAAGAAACGACGAGGAGAGAGAAGAAAGAGGGATAGAGAGTTTATTTACTTAAAATTTGAAGATTCAATTCTATGGCTAATATATTTAGCATATTTTTCCTAATTAAACAAATTATAAAAGGTAAATAAAAATAGTGACGGTGTACGGCAACCAAAATCACTTTTTCTTTAGTTTAATTAAATTGAAGAAAGTTGCCTACTTGTGCTGATTTGCTCAAATTTTAAGCAAGATGTTTTCAAATATGGAGATAACAGATTTGTTGCTTATTTTTGATGCATCCTACGGACACGTAGCTGCAACCCGCAATTTATATATATATATATATATATTGCTATGTTTTCTTAAAATAAATAAAATTATTAAACAGATTATCAAATTCAAGATTTCATTTAAAAAGTCAAAATCTTTACATAAATACACATATAAAATTGCATAAGATATCTCAGGGTTAATTTTATATTAACAACGTGGCTTCCCCAACATAATAGCTTACATACAATTAAGGACTAAATTATTTAAATGTCTGCATAATTATTTCTCATACGCAAAGGTTCTAAAATGTACTATACCGCAAAATAGTTCAAATATCTTCTAAGTAGAATCCGCAGGACTCTGACCTAGACATGCTTCAGTCATACGTGATCAGCTGAGTCAACTATGTCGGACTACAACTACGGTAAAATTTATCAAACGAAATATACGTTCAAAAACATGATGAAATCGAAGCCATGACACACCATATGGATCAAGAACTTGTAACTCAAAACAGGTAAGAAGGAAATTCACTTAATATTATAATTCAGGAACCACATAATCTTCAACATGGAAAACACCAGGTAAGATTTATTAATACAAAATAACTTTAACACAAGTTCAAAATTGAACCAAAATGTTGTTTACAAAACAAATTATAACACTTAACCTCACATTATTGAAATTAATATAACTCCGCCCCTCAACATTCAAAAATTGGCTAAATTGGCTTAAATTTAACACTCGGAGTGACAAGATAATACGTCCTCTCCGTTTGATAACTTTTGCAGCACTCAATTCTTTAAAATCCGAAATTCGTACCTCAAATTTGGAAATGCACCCGTCAAAAGTTTGGAAATAAATCCTCTTTTAAAAACTCCTTATCAACCAAATCAAAAACGACTCTTACAGCCTAAATAACTAATTTTTTCTAAAAACTAAATTCATAAAAGCAATCAATGAAAAATGAGCAACATTTTGATACCAAAATTATTACGATTTAAAACACTTTAATAAACACGTGTTTGAAATGTAAATATTAACAAAAATTTAAATTTCAGGTCTTAAGCTACTAAAAACAATTAACTAGCCCCCTATTAAACTTAAATATTAACATTTACACCATCAAAATCAGTTAATTACATAATTATTAGTAAAAAATGAAATCTAGCCTCCAATTAGGTTAATTTTGTAAAAACTACCAAATTCACTCATTAAATTGTTATTTACATAAATAAATGCACATAAAAACCTTCCCCTCATAGAACCTAAACATGAATTATAAATCTTAGTTCCTTGTATTAACATTGACATAATATGTGAATTCACAACGTTCAAATGACAATATTTAAATTATTCACTTTTCAAAGCCCCAACATTACTTTGGACACATGAATCCAGCGTCAAAATGAAAAACTGAAGCCACATAACTGTTCACTCACGAAATTTCACTAAAAAATACCATTTTAATATAACACAGTGTAAATCGTAGAAACCATGAAAGCTAGGAATATACTTTTTTATGTTTTAAGGTTTAATTTTATAAATTAGGATAACAATTACCTCCAACGGAGCATGATTTAGTTTACAATAAGCTAATTAATCGTAATTTTAATCATAATCTGGATTATAAACAGTAAAAACAGTATCCTTTCGACATGATTGAAACTATTTTATTTAACTATTAACTATTATTTAACTAGAAGGCCATCGCCTGAAAAAATTTACAGATGCTTTAAAACTTCTGTAAGAAACAACGGTAAATGTATTAATTCCAGAAGATGTAGACTGAGAAGGACTACGAATATGGAAAATAAGTCAGCAAAGTTAGAAGCAGTAAATGAGAAATCCTCTGTAAGTGAAGGGGAGCTTAAAATAACTGTTGGTATTAGTAGAACATCAGTTAAAGAATTCTGGATCCGTTTGGTTGCGGCAAAAGCTTTTAAGGGGAAACGGCTTAGTTAGGCCACCCCGTATATTAATAATATAATATAAGTATGTTACAAATAATATTGGTTTAGTGTATTTAAAAAATCAGTAGGTTGACTCCATGTTCCAATGCATATAAATTAAAAATCGCTAGCCAAATCGGATATATGCTTCAATGAAATATACGCGTAATATGGAAGCATATAAAACTAACCAGTGCGATGAGGAAGAAAGATAATAAAATAAACGTAAATGTATAATGTAACACATTGATAATTTCAAATTAGTCTTGCAAAAATGATACTGAAGTATGTCTGAAGTCCATTTTAACGAAATTGGAGTTCCAATTTTTGAGTAATCGAGCAGTAAATTTGAAATTTTTAAAAATTCACAATAGGCATCACAGACGTGCTATCTAAAGAAATAATAAGTGGACGCGACTGCCTCCCTGGACTTTCCCATACTGGAAACTGTTCATATCATCTTTATTCAACAGTAGAGTTATTTTCCTCAAAACGGTTGTTCAAGTGCTATCCTAAAACCTTGCCTCGTAACGAACAGACTTACCCTTAATTTCCTTTTAATATGCAACCAGGCATACTTCATTCTCTACTATATACGTCGCGCGGTCTAACTAGTACCGATCGCTGTTGCTACCGAGGTAAAATTTTCTTAAGTCCCTGGAAATTATATTTTGTAGGGCATAAAAAATCGATTTTTTTATTTTCGCTGAAAAAGATTCTTTGACGCAAACAAATAACAACCGTTAGAATAAAAAAAATATTTTTCTAAAAAAGAGGGGGGAGGGGGCCGGTGCGCTTACATATATCCACGAGTGTAATATTTGCATATTCATATGCTCCATTACGTACTGAGCGATTCAGAGAAAACCCCAGCTTCCTATCTTTTTTCGTTTATTAATTAAAGGAGTTTGAAGTTTCAAACTTCCAAGCTTCGTAGAGGGCGCCACAGGAAAATTACGGAGTTCTTCAAAAAACATATCGATAGCCCCTTGCGAGGTCTATCGACATATGAAGTTTAAAAAATTCCTTGGAGCAGTTTTTGAGAAATAATTTTTTGAAATTTCCAAAATTTTGAAAATTCGTAATTTAGGCCCCTTATAATTTTTCAAAAAACTTTTTATATCACCTCATTTTACCCTTCATATACTATTCAGAAAATAAAAATCATTTGAATCGATTCATCCGGTTTCGAGTAATTGGGCGTTAAACTCAAAATTTTCAAAAAATCATAGCGCCCTTCAGTTTAAAGCTAGCGAGTTCGGCAAAAAACTAACAGATTTGTCTTATGACCCTCTATCGTTATCCGCGATAAAAGTTTCAAAATTGTAATCACGAAAAAAGTGATACCAAAAAAACATGCGTAACTTCCGCTTCCGGTTTCGGATTTTTTTGAAAAGCTTATTTTTTTCGATGAATTTTCGATACACCCCCGCATTCCAAAGTGCATCAAAATCGGAGCAATACTTTCGGCTGTAGGAGCGTCACATACGTACATACGTACGTACATACCCACCCACAGACAGACATTTTTTAAAAACCACTTTTTTGGGTTCCTAGAGACCCAAAACGGATATATCCGTTAAAATCTCGATTTCGAAAATTTTCATGATTTCAATACTTACCCTATACCTATAAGGTATGGGAAAGTAAAAATATCATTGAACGGTGCTATTTCCTATTTAATATTTTTTTGAAACAATGTTAGCAGCTTTATAATCTCAATTACAAAAATTATACATTATCATGTTCCATGTTTTCAGAATTGTAAATTTGATCTATTATGGCTTTGCATCTGGAGTAACCCTTTTTGAGTAACGGGACAGGATACGAAAATTTTCAAAAATTGGTATGCCTCAAAGGCTAGCAATAACAAGCAAGAAGAACACATCGTTGGCCTTTATGTACTTTCCTACGCTTATATTTACAATTTTGTCTAAACCCATTAAAAAACATACCGCTTATGTTGAGCTATTTAATGACTTTCGTGTAATAAAGTAAGAATTTTTATTAACTCATGGAGGTTTTCATTTTGCTGGTGGGTTCATTAGGATTATTTACCTACGGTCGTCAACAGCTTAGGTAAGGTGTATATTTAGGCGTAAAGGTGTTAACCTTGTCCAAAAAAAGGTTACCAAAAAATAACAACTTGTTAAAGCAGAAAGAATAAAACACAGTGTGCTATCAATATTTATTTAGTCAGTTCCAATTTTAGTAGTTAACGATCGGAATTACAAGAGAAGTTAAATTAAGCGGATATGTTATTTAAGTGATGATTTCGTTGTAATTGTATATATAAATTAATATTTTTTATATGTTAGTGCGTATTTTTTGATACAAAATATCAAAGTGGACCCTTCTGCAGCAGAGGTGTAATGGAAAGTGGACAAATTCATTAAATTTGGAAGGATAAGTGTATGGGAAGGAATGACAGTAAGAGAAGAATAAAAATTCCTAATTTGTTTGTTTGTTTGTACGTTGTAACAACGTGATCTAAAGTAATTATGTTGCAAATTGAAAACGTCTTCGCAGCAGTTATAACTGCGTTGGCAGTTGTTGTTGTAACATTTATAGTATATTGTAAATGGGTCTTCAGATATTGGAAAAGAATGAATTTGGAGTGCTTCGAGGACCCTACAATTCCTCTTGGAAATGGGATGTGGATGTGGAGAGACAAAATCACTGTCCCGGGAAAAATTGTGTACGATTTAATAAAATTTAAAGGATTAAACCATGCGGGAAGTTTCATATGTACCGTACCTATTTACATACCACGGCATCCAAATATATTGAAGAAGGTGTTGCAAAACGATTTCGAATTCTTTTCAGAACGCTTATGCGAAGACAATACGACGTACGACGTCTTTGCAGCAAATTTGGCAATGGTTACGGGCGATAGATGGAGCTATCTTCGTGGAAAGTTAACTCCAGCGTTTACACCAGCGAAAATAAGAATGCTGTTTGATGGTATACTAAAATGCGCTCACCAAATGCAGGAAGCACTGGATGGTGCAAATAAAGAAGCACTTGATGTTACAAAAGTGGCTACTTGCTATTTCGCGGACGTTGTTGGTGTAAGTGCATATGGTTTGGATTGCAACAGTTTTAAAAATGCCAACTGGGATTTTATAAATCACGCCAAGAATTTAATTCAGGTTCCTACGATGTACCGATTTATAAAAGTTTTGATAAAAACACTCCTTCCTAAATTGGCTGAGTGGTTAAGAATATCCGTTTACCCGAAAGAATCTACCGACTTTTTCATAAACTTTGCCAAGGATGCGGCGAAATTTAGAAAAAATAATAGTGTCGTTAGGAAAGATCTCTTCCAGTTAATGCTGGATGCAGAAACGGAATTTAATGTGGAAGAAATTGATGATGATGCAAGCAATAGCGCCAAGTTAATCAAAGATATGGCTTCTCAAGTTTTCCTATTTTTTGTTGCTGGTTTTGAAACATCAACGGTGACCTTGTCGTTTTGCCTCTACGAATTGGCCAAAAATTTGGACGTTCAAGATAAATTGAGAGAAGAAATAGACAGAGTGGTTATGAAATACGAAGGCAATATTACATACGATGCTATTATGGAAATGACATATCTAACCAAAGTCGTAGATGGTAAGTCATTCGGATTTTTTAGATAGTATACCTCTAAAATGTAGTTGAGATTATAGAATTATTTATAGTATATTAATTGTTTATGTTTGTTTTTTGTCAAGTTAATCTGTTATTGTCATAATTAACGGTTTTACTAATTTTACTTGTATTGGTGTGTAATAAGGAAAATGCAGCTATAACACTATAGAAAACTGGGAAAGTGAGAAACAATAAAAAATAAATATCAAGGTTTCATTTGATTCAATGAATATTCAAATTTGCCTCCATCCACTTCGACATATGTTCTAATTCGATTTAAGAAGGCTCTTCGGAATCGAGCAAAGCGTGTCAGGTGTAATTGATGTAGACACTTCAGTTGTTATACTTTGTAAGTCATGCTTATTTATTACCGGAGTTTAATATACTGTTTCTTTAATGGTAACCCAAAGAATAAAGTTCCGTGGCCTGATATCCAAACTTCTTAGTGAACATGGATGGACAGCTCTTCTTCCAAGCCAATTTTCTAAAATGCATTATTTAAGTAATTAATAACAATTAAACTGTTATGAGCAGGACAGCCATCATATTGGTACCAAAGTTTGTGTCTTAGATTGATGTGTGATGTAGAACTCATCTTCCAACAACTCGCTTTAAAATGTTTTGTAGTATATCCAGCCGCATTTCCGCTGTATTTACCAAAAATAAGTACCTAGTGCGCTTCCTCGGAATTTGAAAACAGCTTACTTAATATGTCGGTAAATTGGCAGTTCATCTTAATGTTGTCGTAAATAGGCTACATAGATTGATTTAATTAAATTAAAGAAAAATTGGTTTTAGGTTGTCATATTTTAAGTATGTTGGGTAGCATCAACCACTTTCAAGGGAGAACAATTTAGTTGGCGCTTCCTGTATTACTAAATAAAACTGCAAAAAAAAATGATTTAAACAAAACCCTACTGATATTGCTAATATTCATTACTTTACTAAATACTGATGAGACGACATGACCGTTACAAACTTTTGCTAAGTCACTATTGTTTACTGCACCCATTTACATAAACAGTAGCTTTATTGCGGATAAAGAAATCTATTTATTACAGAAACTTTAAGAAAATATCCCCCTGTTCCGGTGATCAGCAGAAGATGCGTCAAGGATTACCAAGTGGATGAAACAACTGTAGAAAAGGGAATTGTGGCATTTATACCGATCGCTGGTCTACATAATGATCCTGACTATTATCCTGATCCGGAAAAGTTTGATCCTGAAAGATTTTCTGAAGAAAATAAACAAAAGAGAATACCATTTACGTATCTACCATTCGGGGGAGGTCCCAGAAATTGTCCAGGTTTGTAAAGCAAGCGTTAAGTCTTAAATGTTAAGCGTTCATTATTATTATTTTAGCTTATCGTTTCGGTTTGATGCAGATCAAAGTGGGTTTGTTTGTTGTTTTACAACACTACACTCTATCGGAAAATAAAGGAATGACATTTCCTATAGAACTAAATGGATATTCTATTACGATGAGCCCAAAATCCGCAATTATATTGGACATCAAGAACAGAAATAGGCATGAACCATGAAGAAAGGTTTGTTTACTTGTGGAATAGACAGGATATTATAAAATATCTAACAGTTTTGAAATTCGATATGCGACCAAATGATAAGAAATTAGTGCTTGTGTAACTATAAGATTTTATATTTAGAAAAATAAATTCTACTTATTGCATGAGCTGGATGAAGGGGTTATTTTATTTCTGTACAATTTGTCAAAATAAATTATGTGTAGTTAAAATTGTGGATTGATTGATTGATTTTGGTTAAGCATCTCTATGCACTCAAGGCCATATTTGGTAATCTTCCCAGTTCCACCCATCAGGCTCTAGTTACTCCAATAAAAATTTTCAAATGGGAACACTCCTTCTGTGATACCTCATTGAAAATGCTATTGAATAGTAGCAAACGAGTGTGAAAAAAATGTTTGCTACTATTGAACAGCATTTCGTAAGAGCTTTTCAATGAGGTATCACAATGTGGGTGTTGCCATTTGAAATCTGTTTGTTGGAGTACCAATAGCTATTTTATTTCCAGAGGTCTAACACATTATATGTTTTCAAATTGACACCCTGTATGTATTTTATCATTTATAATTTAATACTAGACACATCTAAATTTAATATTAATGCGTTAATATTTTGAACAATGTTAGGTGATACTATATTGGGGTTTCTATAGGTTATTATTCTACAGAGGGTGTTAAAAAGATTGAACTAATACGGGTGCCCAAACCAATCACTTATGAGATTTGAATTACTTTTGTGTTTCAAGTTGTATTAATATTTAACTCGAACAACACACAAATAATTGGTATATTTTAAACTTTTTAAGATGTTCGAAACGGCATCGTTCTTGCAACACCCTGTATGTATGCGAACGTATTGTATTCAAAAAACACCTTGCTACTGACATTGAACCAGAAATAGATTATGTTTCTTCATAACAGAAACCTGTTTGAGGTTACAAAAATTCGAATTTCTGTAGTTGTTTGCGTATATGTCAACATTCCAACAGTTGTTTATTCAGATTGGACAGAAGAAACTATAACTTTTGTAAAGCAAACCTGTATTTAATTCAGTAATTCTTAATTCCTACATTGCATACCTTACTTATTCAGCTGTAAATTTGGTATAGATTCAGAATATGTACTTGCATTTTACAATTGTTCGTAGGAAATATCTGAAATTTAAGCTTAAAACGTGAAGTATCGAAGTGGTTTAAAAACCTCTTCATCTTTGATTTGGATGCCTATAAGATTTATTTTAGTTTTTGTTCACAGGTACTGAGAATGTAAAAAGACTGAATAATAGAAATCCTTAACACCATTACTAATATTTAATTACCCTTAGCCGTCGGTGTAATTTGGATTGCCTAAGTCAAGTACTGCACCAGACAAGCTATATGCGCTGCTCTGTACATTATAATTTGCTGGCATTACTTTGGCGAAGTAATTTAGTGTTGGATAAGGTTCTATAATTAAATATTTATATCCAGTATATTTATAAAATATGATATAGATCCAGATCCAAGACCCAAAACCCAGTGGCGGCTCGTGAGTTAAGAAAGAGGGTGGGCACAAGAAAAAACTTACCTATTACCATAGACGAAATACTCCTTAGACCTCTCAACTCAATGGGCAGCCGGTTTCGGGAAATTTAAGAAGGGGCGGTTTTTATAGATGGCGTAGCATTCGAGTTTCGTGTTAGATGGAGTTGACCAAATAAACATCTTGAAGCGAAAATTAAACAAAACCCGTCTGGACAATCACCCATGTCGAACCAGGCCTATGGACAGGTAGAAAAGGGTCACTCAGCTGTTTCAGTACTCAACTTTCATTTCCTTGGCGTTTAGTTATTTGTTTAAGTACTCGTATACAAACAATAAGGATCTTTTTTGGGAATGTTCCATTTTTTAAAATAATTGTTCAATTGGTGCATAAATTGTAATTACGATAGGAAAGTGTACGGAAAAGTCTGTTTTAGATCTCTAGGAACCCAAAAAGTAGTTTTTAGAAAATGGCTGTCCATGGGTATGTGCGCATGTTACCGTCGATATCTGCGAAAGGACTGGTCCGATTTTGATGAAATTTGAAATGTTGGATTTATTAAAATTATATAGAATTTACACTTGCTTATCATTGAAATTTTATCTTCTAAATCACTTTCCACTTACAAGCAGTTGATTAATTAATGCTCTATGAACATAATAAAAATAACGGCGAAAAATTCAGTTAATATTTTTATTACAGCTACAATGCAATGTTGTTTTATATACAATATACAAATATACAATATACAAATATACAATATCCTACTATACAAATATACAAAGAATTAAGTAAATGTTAGGAATCTCAGGTGTGAGATAATCTGCGAATTTTGGAATTCATTTTTAATCCGCTTTTAGGTTTTCGAATATATTTCGATTCCCAAGTAGTTTGTTTTTGCAAACGTACTAATAAGCAGTAGCGAACTATAAACTCCCTATGTTATATACAAGACTCAATAGCAGTAAGAAAACCAGGAAGTATTTTTTTAATTTGCTTTAGGGCAGTGGGGTATAAAATATTCATTATTTTTGTCTTGCCCTTTACAGTTGGATACAATGTAGCAAAAACTTGTACAGTTATATTTACAGCCTCATTAGTCAGGTCGTTGGGCGAACAGAGTCTTCCCAGAACAGACACATTGCAGGGATAAGCCTTCTGTTTTATTAGTTCAGTGTCAGTTCTACTTTTTCTAATTTTGGATTTTGTTCGCAGATATCGCGGTTCTGTCAAAATTTTAACATCTTTTTCGCAAGTGCTGCATTTAAATTTCTGTATATATTTCCGTAATATAAATCCTGCAGTGTATCGTATAGACTATAGAGTATAGAGTACTGATCTCGGCCACGGTATCTTCTTTATCGTTATTGGTTTCCTTCGTAGATATTACGGAATTTGTTGAAGATGGTGCGAGAGGCGTTGATAAATCATTGATATTAAATATAAATTGTAATTTATCTTCTTCGCAGTTTGAGTTTCCTACCGTTTTTTTTTAAATTAGCACAAAAGAAATGTCGAAAAGATAATCTAAAGCTTCTTGGAGTTGGATTATCATTAAATCCTCCTATTTGACGAAATACAGAAAATGCATTTTCTAACGCATCCTGTGTAAGTCGTGTTAATAAATACTCGACATTGTCCGTTTCTTTTAAATGTTTATGTAACAACAGGCAAGCGGTAACACTTTGTAGCAATCCCTTAAAACAAGGAGGAACATTACCTTTTGTAGTTTTAAGATTCGAAATATCATTTAAACTGCTTTCTAGTATACGTTTGATATGCACATTTTTATCGGAAAGCGGTACCCGGTTTAAATTTTTATAACACAAACTACAACTGTTCATAGCATCTGACAAATCATTAATAAATTAGTAAAATTAGCCGTGCTTTCATAAGACGGACACAGTTGGCCTATCGATACTGCCGTTTGAATGGCAGCAGTCATTGAATCGCTAAAACGTGAAACGCCAATTTACATTTCATTTTTTGGAAATTGTTGGGAAATATGTGCATATTGTGCATATCTGATAATTTTGGTAAAGATCTGGCCGTTTCGCTATTCTTATCCAAATTATATGTTTCCTCAATGGCTTTCCATATTATTTCATCGCGAAAATCAAAATAATTTGCGATAAGCTGATTACGGACACTTTTAATTAAATGGGGCATATCGTAAAAAAAATAGAGGTTTTCTTTTTCTATATTCAAAACCGGATTTTCCGCTGAGATATTTAAACTTTCCACGGCCGATCTGTTATTTGACCCTTGATCACAAACTACTTAATTATAAATCCACATTTTTTTAATTTTGTAATGCAGGACATAAGTAAAACATTTAAATGCTCAGCTTTAGTTTTATTTGCAGTTAAAAAGTAAGCTACTGGAATTTTCCATTTTGCGCACAACCCAGACACCATAAATACAAGTGCTTCGGAAGCATACGTGCCCGTCCTTCCCAACTCTCCCAAATCTTGAAAACCTTCTATGATATCGTGCTTTCTATTATAATCAAGATGCTTTTTGATTGCCACTTCATCAAACATCAAAACACAAAGTCGTTGTTCCGTTGACCAATTACGAATTTTTGCTTGTTGTCGCAGGAAGACGTCTTCCGCAATTCCTGGTAAAACATCTATTTTGTTCAGGTATGATTGCAACGTGGAAACACCTGGAAGAACGATTCCTTGCTGCCGAAGTTTTTTATATGTTTTTGGAGAAGAAAAATAAATATTCATTGCGAAATGAACCATTTGCGCATCCCAACGTTGGCGAGGTTTGTGGTTCATTTGCATTTGCAGAGAACTATTTCTTTTTGCCGAACTTTTATTGATTTGACCTGACAATTTTTTAATGGTTCTTTTTAAGCGAATAATTTCTGTACGCTGAGCTTTTAGCTTCTCATTTTTCTTTTCGTTCGACATTATAAGGGACCGCTTGTGGAGTGTGCCGGAAAAATTACTTCTTTTGTAATTTACTTTCAAACATGATGATTTAAGCGATTTAGGTGCATTATAGTCGGAACTTAGAATACGTTGAAGAGTTGGAGAAATGGCAGCATATACTTCACTTGATGAAGGAATATCAGAATTCGTCATTATAGGTATTTTAAGTAGACGTTCATAAGTTTTAATATTATTTATATCCAGTAAAGCTGCCTCCCCTGCAGAAACGGATAATGTTTAATAATTAACGCAGATAGAAACTATTACAAAATATTCAGAATTTTAAACCATTTAAAAACAATTCAATTCATTCAACATTTTAATTCGACAATCGCCATAATAACAAACATAAAAATTCGGTAATTAAAATTATGAAGAACCATTTTCATTCATGTAACATTGTAATTCGACAAACAAAATAATACAGAATATTTAAAATTGGGAATTAAAATTATCAACAAACATTTTAATTCAAGTCACATTTTAATTCGACAAACGTTTAAATTCGGGGAATTTAAGACTGTTTGTTATTGTGATTCTTTCTTTAAATAACACATTTCATTAGAAATTTTTACAGTCATACTAAAAATACTAAATTTCAATTACGAATAAACAAACAGAGAGATGTTTGTTTAAAATACTTCATAATAAAATTTAACAATAAAGAGTAAAACGGCGTTCCATAGATGTGTGTCATTTCATTAATATTTTGAGTGATGATCAAATTATTTAAATTATGCTTACCTTTTGTATTTAAAATCCACTGTTTACACCTTTCTGCATCTTTAATGGGAAATAGGAACATGTGCAACCCCGGATTTGTTCTGCGGCTTTTTTCATAGTTGTTGTAAAAACATTTGTTTCCGGCAGGAAGCATTTTGGTGGGATAGCGGTGGTCTAGTGCGAGAACGCATTGGCCACTCGAGGTCACTGTAAATGCAGTTGCTCCGTTGGGGCGATCGAATCCCGACTGGGGCGATCGAATCCCGACTGGGGCGACCGCATTTGCTTAGTTAAGTTTAGGGTGCATGTTGCATGAATGTTTAGTGTGTAAGGGACGCCCGCACCACCCTGAAGTAATGCGGAAAGCGGTTCCGGGGGGGAACGGCAGTATGCATGTTTAAAAAAAAAGAAGCATTTTGGCACAAAACATTTACAGGAAAAACAAGAATGTGCACTCGGAACAAAAGCGAAATCGACTAACAAAATAAAAGTATTATTGCCTGCTTTATGTAGTAAACATCATGCAATTTAAAGTAACAACATCGACTAATTAGTCTATGTTTACAAGGATGATAAACGTCATCAACAAATGTTCCTAATAACAATGTCGTTAAACCTAATTACTCAGTTTAAAGACATTTAACTGATTATGAGTAAAATCAGTTAACTGACAATATGTTTCTCCCCAAAACGCATTTAAACCTAAATCCGCATTAATGACTTTTAACGTAGACTAAATCGATATTTAGTCTAGCCATTAAGTCACATCAAATTTGTTAGCTGTATTTTGGTTTCATAATGTATTCTTGCCGAATACAATTCGACAATGGCAGTTTTTAATAATAACATTATAAAACTGAAGGAACACAAACGTTTATTTTAACAACCACTATCCCGGCTCTTGATTATATCATGAAATACCAGGTTTAGGTTTTTCGAAGGATTCTCCAAATATTTTCAATTTACTTTAAATTTTTTACAAAGTAATTACAGTTACAAAGTCATTATTTACAACAAAAAACACAAGACAGAAGCAACTATAGCATAAAGCTACAAAGGCGTATTTTGACAAATTCGCCCAAGTAGAACAACAAAACAATCGATATTACTTATTATATTTTGTTTTTATTCACTCAAAGCCTATTCGTGTAGACTTTCATTGTTTTATAATATTCATGGCACACTATATTTCTCAAATTAAACACTTTTTTAGCGTTAACTCAGTTATTTGTGAATATAAGACGTATAGTAAACTGTATATATTTTGAAAGGTTGAAAAACAGCCTTTTTAACAAAGTCAACGCCTGCTATGGTTTCCATTTAAAAAACCATAAGTTTATATTATAACTTGAAACTGACGGCGAATATAAAAAAATGACAGTCGCATTCGAATCTACGTAAAAAGATCTACAACAAAGCGTAATGCCATTTTTTTCTATTTTCATGAATAAACGAAATCGAGCAAAATTCAATTTTCTCGTATAACTCGAAAAGTGGTCTCTTTGTTAATACATTACTTTATAAATATCCCAGGTCTGTCTGAGCGCCAAAGCTTTAATATGCAGGTAAACGAAATGTTGCCTTGGAGGGATTAATACTATTGTACGAAATTAAAAGAACGTGACGTATCTGTAGTCATTTCACTCAACTGCGCATTGAATGGCAACGTACCGCGTTAATAGCGGCGTACGTACAATTTCGTTCCAGACGATGACAGCGACGTTGTACACCAAGTTCCGGTACTAACCAAAATGCATAACCATCAGTGAGAGGTCTAAGGAGTATTTCGTCTATGCTATTACATAAAATCCATTCTCCTATTTTTCATGCTGGAAAAGACGTCTATGACTTTGTTGTCAAAATCCGGGATAGACTGGACGAACTTCTTTTCTATTGATAGGACCGCCAATGCGTTCAGTCGATCTTCTGACATTGTGCTTCTCAGAAAAGTTTTAATGCGTTTGAGGGTGGAGAAACATCGATCACGTTCTGCTGTCGACATGGGCATTGTACAAATAATATCCAACAGTTTGTATGTTTCCGTCAAAACCTTTTTTAGGTTGTTGTCTGCTATGAACACTAAAAGT
>JABXWE010054462.1:0-11413 GCA_014611495.1 Limonius californicus
GTGAAAACAAGGATATTCTATTTATTGAAAGCAACTGGGCAGGTGATACTGACGAATTTCTGTTTCCTGTGTTATTTTCCTATGTTCGGGTCAACCGTGGATAACCTGTATATAAAAACAAAATTATTTTATATATTGCAAGAAGCTAGGGGTATAATATTTGACATATTTCTAATTTCTGTGCTATTTTCCTATGTAAGGATCGACAGTAGGTATAAGGAATCAAGGGTGTTCTATTTATAGATTATGCCGAATACGAAGAAAACTTTTAAATATCAGAAATTTATCTCCAGCCTTATAGCAAATCTATGGTTGTCATATTTAAGACACCCTAAAATACCTACTGTTTAACATTTACTGAATTATTTTTATTTAGCCATTGAGAGCCTCTCTGCACTTCTTCAACCTTAATTTGATTAAGTAACTTCTAAGCTAGTCTCTGTTATCAATGTAAAGGGGTCGCCATTAAATATTTACTAATAAATCATCTATCAATCACAATAATTTTAAAGAAGCTTCTTATACACTGCAACAAAAACTGTCTACCTTGAAATTATAAATTAGCATTTGTTGTGAATTCGCATCTGCACATTTCACGCCCACATTTTTAAAAAGTAGCTAATGCATTGATGCAACCGTGCCCATGACCTTTTTAAATATACTAACAACACTGCAATTTCTCTATTAACTTGATTGATCAGAAAGGATGACTACTTTTCAATTCTTGGGATAATGTATTTGAAAAAAATTATGACATATGGGCAGAAATAAACGTTAAATATACCTTCCACCAAAATTTAAAAAAAATGTCTGCGGTTATTACCAGACTATATACAGGATGAGTCCAGTAAGACGAACTAGTTTGATAGCTCGGTTGTTTCAAGTATTAGAAAAATTATTTTTAGACAGATTGTAATAGTTAGTGCCCTCTATGTACAAGCACACACAGAAAGTATTTTTTGCTTTTATAAAGAATGATGAAACGTATCAAAAATTGCGTTAATAAAATTTTTAAAATCCTGTTTTTTGTGTTGGTCATTGCTTGGAACATTGATCTCTGTAATTACCATTTTTTAAAACTCGTTGACTACTAGTTTTTTTCTAATACTTGAAAAAATATTCTGAATTTTTTTCTTCGATTCAAATTAGAGCTGTATTAATGTAAAATTGAAAAAAAGTACGTTTAGCTGATATCACATATCCAGAAAACCGTTTTTAATTGTGTCTATACATAGGGGACACTGCGTATCTTTCCAAAAATATTTAAAAAAAGAAAGAAAGTAATCCAATTTGCAGCTTTACCTTAATTGCAGATATGTGTTCTCAAATAAATATCTCTCTATAGATGTATGTATGTATATATGCTTTACTATGCAATTATGTATACAGAATGAGTACACTAAGAAAAATAAGTTTGGTAGCTCGATTATTTGTAGTATTAGAGAAATCATTTTTGGACCAACTGTAAAGACAGTGTCCTCTACATATAAGCACAATCAAAAAGTTTTATTGGCTTTTCTAAAGATATTAAACAATTTTTAGAAATATGCAAATAAAAATAAATTTATCAAAAATGTAAACTTTAGTGTTGATCATTGCTTCGAAAATTGTACTATGTTAATATAATAATATTTTTGCCCCTCGGTTCAAATCAGTGCGGTATTATCATTAAATCGAAAACAATACAAAAATAGGTCTAGCTGATATCACATACGTGGAAGGAAAGTTTGCACATATACTGTCTTCCAATACCCTTAAATGCGGTATTTCGCATGTACAAACTAGTTTATGTCAATAATTGCCAATTTTTAAAATAATTAAATAATTACCACTATTATATGTAATCGTGACATGATGCAACAGGAGTCTAAATGGATTGAAACTTGAATAGTTGCAGCACATATTTAAAAAAAACTAATCAAATTTGAAACGTTAACTAATATTCCTGTATATTTTTGATATTCAAGAACATAAATATGTAATTTTAAATGAACGTGCCTTTTCAAAACGATTGCTTTTTATGAAAAAAATTAACTTTACCTTTTTTTTTGGCAAATTAATCTTTAGCCCCGGCTGGGTCAAAATTAAATAATTATCAAATTATGCTTAAATTTTCAATAACTCAATATATTTTAAGTATAAAAAACCTAACCTTTACTAACTTAAAACTTACTTGTTTTCTACAGAAACGGTTTATCAAATTCCAACCATTTTATGGTTGTTGTTGGTTGTATATTAAAATATATCCCCTTCCACTTCGACGCTCTTTCTTATTTCTCTCAATGGACTATGCCTATAAATTTGCTCTTATCAGGGTGTAGTTGCACCCAAGTCTAATAAACATAAATGAATATTAATATTACATGAACTTGAAGGAGCCTATTTTTTGCTTCGAGTAAATGCAACAGCAATGGCGAATTTTTCTTGAATAATACTTACAAAAACTACGTCATTTAAAACCAAATAAACAAATAGTTCTTTGACCAGTTAAAATAAGTACTAGAAAGTAGCAAACTGTGCTAGAGTGTAATATTTCTAAGAAACTGTCGTATGTGGAGTTACCTAGTGGGTAAAACCAAAACCAACGAGAATGTGAATAACCACAGGTTTCATATAAACATCATTCAAGTCGCGAAACGTATGTTTCATTTAATATATCAAAATACACTTTCTTCTCACTTAATACTTTTCCTTCTTGTACAGGGATAGGTAAAAACATACGATAAATTGAGGTGTATAGGATACTTCTATGCTAGACCGCAATCACGCAAAATTTCGGTATTTTTAATCCCTAGGTGCTGGTAATACTTCTTAAAACAGCATAACTTCAGATAGGTATGAAGTTAGATTTATGACCTACACCTTAATGGGTAATTGATCAGTTAGCACACCTACCTCCAAGCTATTTCATAGAAGTTACTACATAAAGTTGGCACTTGTAGGGAGTATAATAACACGTGCTAATTCTGTACCCTGAATTATCTAAATAAAAAGTTATCGCAGGTTCATTTTTTGGGGAAACTGAGGTAAAGAAGATCAACCGTTATTGAAGACTACAGTAGCATCTCAAAAATAACACCATAAAGTAGCGCAGCCAAAAATAGTATCATCAAATACAAAACCAATGAAAAGATTCCTAGCAACAATAGGACGTTGTAAGAATGTCGACTACAAAAATAGCACCCGCATAAATAGCATTCGTCAAAAATTAAGCCTTTTTAAAATTTCTGTCTGTCAAAACTGCACCATCGAAAATGGCACCATAAACAATAGCACCATAAAAAATGGCACCAGTTCACAAAATCACTACCAAGTAGCACCATCAAGCGACGGCAAACAATGTTATACTATCCAAATTAAAACCATAAAGAAAACTATCCACAAACAGCGCCGAATAAAAATCTCGGTATCCAAAACGCAAACGCCATCTAAATAGCTCCTATTAAATACGTCATCACCACACATATCAAAAGTAGCGTATTGGACAAATAACGCCAGTTCAAAAGGTGCTAGTAAAGATAGCAACAACAAATAGCACCATAAATAGCGCCCATAATCACTGCTGCCACCAAAATTAGCACCATTAAACACAGAGTTAACAAAAACAGCGCCGATTAAAAATGGCATTATCCAAAAAACACACACCACAAAAAGCAGTTCCATTAGCAAATGCACCCGTAAACAATTCTGCCACCAAAATTAACACCATTAAAAATAGAGTCAACAAAAACAGCCCCGATTAAAACGGTCATTATCCAAAAAACGAACACCACCTACAGTACTTATTGAAAACATCGCCACCAAACATATCAAAAGTAGCGTATTGGACAAACACCGCCAGATCGAAAAGGTGCTAACAAATATAGCGCCAACAAACAGCACCACAAAAATCAGTTCCATTAGCAAATGCACCCGTAAACGATGCTGACACCAAAATTAACACCATTAAAAATAGAGTCAACAAAAACAGAGCCGATTAAAAATGTCGTTATCCAAAAAACAAACGCCACCTATAGTTCTTATTAAAAATATCACCACCAAACATATCAAAAGTAGCGTATCGGACAAACACCGCCAGTTCAAATAGCACCACAAAAAGCAGTTCCATTAGTAATTACACCCATAAACAATGCTGCCACCAAAATTAACAGCATTAAAAATAGAGTCAACAAAAACAGAGCCGATTAAAAATGTCGTTATCCAAAAAACAAACGCCACCTATAGTTCCTATTAAAAACGTCGTCACCAAACATATCAAGGGCAGCGTATCGGACAAATACCGTCAGTTGTAAAAGGTGCTAACAAATATAGCACCAACAAACAGCACCACAAAAAGCAGTTCCATTAGCAATAGCACCCGTAAACAATGCTGCCACCAAAATTAACATCATTAAAAATAGAGTTAACAAAAACAGCGCCGATTAAAAATGTCATTTGCCAAAAAATAAACGCCACCTATAGTTCTTATTAAAAATATCACCACCAAACATATCAAAAGTAGCGTATCGGACAAACACCGCCAGTTCAAATAGCACCACAAAAAGCAGTTCCATTAGTAATTACACCCATAAACAATGCTGCCACCAAAATTAACAGCATTAAAAATAGAGTCAACAAAAACAGAGCCGATTAAAAATGTCGTTATCCAAAAAACAAACGCTACCTATAGTTCTTATTAAAAACGTCGTCACCAAACATATCAAGGGCAGCGTATCGGACAAATACCGCGGAAAAGGTGCTAACAAATATAGGACCAACAAACAGCACCACAAAAAGCAGTTCAATTAGCAATAGCACCCGTAAACAATGCTGCCACCAAAATTAACACCATTAAATATAGAGTTAACAAAAACAGCGCCTTTAAAAATGTCATTATCCAAAAAATAAACGCCACCTATAGTTCTTATTAAAAATATCATCACCAAACACAAACACCATTAAAAATACGCCCAACAAAAATAGTGTACCATCATTAATCGCACCGCTGTACAAAGCTGCTACCAAAATTACAACCATCCAAGGTAGTAGCTATCAAAATAGTATCCTTTAGAAACACCACCGCTAAAATGTGTTACCATCGTTAAAAATAAGCCAACACAATTAACGCGTAGGTCTTTCAAAAATATCGTCTATAAAAATGGCGTGGCTCATGTAAACCATTGCTAGATATGTATAGCACCATTCCTTCTCTCAAAAATGGCGGCGGTTAAAATATTGCCACCAATAATACCGCCAGCAAAAACAACACCATTAAAAAATAGTAAAAATTGTCAGCAAAATTGTCAGCAAAATTAGCGCCATTTAAAATAGAATCATCAAACATAGCGTTGCATTCATCATGCCAGATACAACACGTAGTCTACCAACACCTTCAGCAGACATGCAGCCACATATCATGACAGAGGTTAGATGTTTAATTTTTGGCAGAACACACTGTCATGAAAATTCTTCTGCTGGAAACCTTCTAACATATGTGTTTCCAGAGCGATCCTTAATGTTGAAGGTAGATTCATCACTAAATAATACCTTCTGCCATTGTTCTGGGACACAATTACGATGATCCTCTGCAAATCGCAAACGGCGGAGCCTTTGTTTTTCTGATAGGAGAGGTTTCTTCCGGGCTTTACAACCCCTAAGTCCAGATTTAAGAAGTCTCCGTCTTACAGTAGAAGTGCATACACTTACACCAGTAGCTTCGGACCACATTTTGGTTAAATCTGTCGAATTAAGACTTCTGTTTGCCAGGCTCGTCATCCGCAAAACACTGTCGTCTCTCACCGATGTTTTATTTGGAATGCCACTGCGGGGTTTATCTTATTTTTCTCGTCTCAGAGTATTTTTGATCACTCTATTAACTGTGGATTGATTGCACTACACTTTCATAGCTATTTCACGACTGGAAGCGCCTTGTTTATAATGAAAAATTATTTCACATCGTTTTTCATCTGATAATTTGAACGGTTTCTTTTCGGGTGGCATTTTGCCACTGTTAAGGACATGCAAAATGGAACTGAACAATGCATAGTACCTGCAGGTGTGTATCTAGTGCTATATTACAAGAGGTTCTAATTAAGATAACTTATTACTAAATTTATTAAAGCTATATTAAGCTACCCTATAACAAAATAAGTTGTTTAATCACATATAAATCAAATACGGTGTAATTTGTTTGTTTGTGATGTTTGGTTTGGCATCGTAATCTGTGTAACTTGAATTATAGGTAGAAAAACTGGTTGTTTTGGTTCGTATTCATCTTCAGGAAATTTTTCAACCTTATTTGTGCATTCTTGAGCTGTAATTATTGAAATATGAGTAAAAATGCAATTATTTGCGCAGCTTATTACTAAAGTGTTAATTTTGTTGAACTTTAACTTCTCTTGTAAAAAAGATATGTTTATAATAATGTGTTAGTGTATGTGAGAAAGTTTTGTGCTAAATTTGATAAACATTGAAGTGAATTTTAATAATTTATTTATAATTTGATATTAAAATATTTGTGAATTACAATTTGCTTTAACCTAAATATGCCGAATGTGTGTCTTTTTGCAACAAAAACAATGGTAATTTACATTTTATTGTAAAATAATTGACAAGAATGGCACTTTATAAATGTTTGATAATAATTTAGTTAATTTAATGCTTAATTCTCATTGGAGGGTTTCTTTGGGGATACACAAGATGTTACTTGTTTCTTGGCGGTCGCAATCGCAGGTTTTTGTCTTAAAGACGATATTGAGTTGCAGTAAAATCTTTGAGTGGAAAGTACGCTTGTTGGCAGCTCCACAGCTGTAATTTTCTGTAAATAATTTAATTACTTACGGTGAGATTTTGTTAAAATCTACAAAAAACTCGAATTTCAGCAAAAAATTGCAAATTAGCGTTGTTTCTTCAATTATTTCTTGAATCATCGTCTCTTTATGGGCTAATCTTCAATTTGTCGTGTCAACTTGACACAAACGTCAATGTCATTTGATGAAACTTTTAAATCTACAAGATTTAATAAAAATAAATAAACCTTATATAAAAATAAAATAAAAAAAGTGATTCTCTTAATGGAAATAATTTTGAGAAAAGAAACTCCATTTCGAAAATTTACCTCAAGTTAATTTGGAGGTTATAATATTACTTGTACAAGTACAAGTTTGTGAACATTTAAGGGTCGATCCACACGATAGTGCCGCTCTCGATACGGTCTCGATACGCTCTCGGTTCGATACAATATTCTTACAGAAGAAACAAATGAGTTTATTCACACTATCGCTGTCGCTACGATGTCGATACCATACCGCTCCAATACCGATACACCTCAAAGAATATTTTATCGGAGCGCGATCGGACTTGTCAGGACTTGTAGCGACAGTGTGAATACGTCTTAGAACGTGTAATATTCTCCTTCACTTTTTCGTGCTTGTAAACGTGGATGTACCCACATTCGTCTTCTTCTTTTTCTCTGTGTTTTGATGCTTCTTGGCCCATCATCTAAAAGAATAGCTATCAAAGCTAATTCTTCAGTAGAAATGTTAAAAAATGAGATTTTCACTATTTGCCTGGAACTTGTAACTGATTGATGAGAAACGACTGAAGCGAGACCGGAGCCTGAACGGCATTGTGAATATGAGGAGATTATATCGAATCGCGACCGTATCGAGAGCGGCACTATAGTGTGGATCGACCCTAATGGGACTTCCCAATTATAAGGAACTATAAAAAACCGGAATTCCACCATGGTTGCAGTTACACAAGCAATTTAAAAATAAGGATATGGGTTTTTCTTTTACCAAAACAAACATTACAAAAAATAAATAAAATACTATCTGGTGTTTCAATATGTTTATTTTGAATAATGAATTTGAATATTATCTAGTGGCAGTAAAGGGAAAGGATTTTAAATTGCATTGTGCGAATTAAATTCTGTATGATTCATTCTTTTGATCTTCCCTATGTTTTTGCTTTTTGTGTGTGTTTTCACTTTGTTTTTAGCTATTCGAATCTACACCGTTCGTCCTATTATAACAGCGACCCTGAGATCTTCATAAAGGCTGGTGCAATATTCATTTGATTTTGTGTTGGTTTAACAATTTATGGATTTGTTTTTTTTTAAGATTCTACAAGAGGACAACGAACAGTAGACGCAAATACATATAATGCAACGTTGTTGAAACATCGATGACGTTCTTCTGGTAAAACAGAATATACTTTCCAGCTCATTTTGAAGAACAACCAAATCTCAATTAAATATAAAAGTAAAAGTTAAACTTTTCAAAAATTAATTCAAAACAAAGTCGGTATTCCCGAAACATTTAAATTCGGAAGCTGTTATTGGGATATTATTTGTACTACAATTAAACACTTTTCAAGTACATTTTAACATACAATTTTCTATTGATAGCCTTGATTTGGCTACTTGATTAATACAGCATTTACCTAAGAATTTTATTATCAATTCCTTAACATATGTTTTTATGAATCACGATATAAATTTTATAATTTGAAGACTCACTAACCTTGTAAACTCATAGGAAACGTCTGAAAGTTAAAAATAAAACGAGACGGAATGCAAATTTTTCAAGAGTATCTTTCACATTTTCAGTACTTTCTACATACGTATCGGTTTTATTAGAAAATGCAGTAAAAACTCCAAACGGGGTAGATCATTGAGCGTGGGAAAGCAGCAAATGTGTCAGCTTGGCTAGGTTTCCTTAACATTTCAGTTTTTTATATGTTCCAGCGAACGCATCTGGCAAAATCGCGTACTAAATTCGAGGAATTCCGCAATGCCACATTTTAATTGCTGCCAGTAAGCACAGACCATTAATTAACCGTAGAAATCAATAAATAAGGCAAGAACTCTCCGTTCCGATCCAATGACCCAAATTCAAGAACGTTTGATCATAATTTTTAATGGGAACAGTTCCGGTGGGTCAACCTCTTGCCCTTGCACATTTGCCCGGAACCCGGAAACGCGCCCGTTGATGGGAAAAGGTTCGACTCGTTCACATGTGTGTGATCTACATTCCTTTGAACTACCCGGGAATTCCAAAATCGCATCTTGATGTTTGCATATGCGAGTACAAAGTTAAAACCCAACAATTGCGTCAGTACACCGAAATTTACGAATATCATATGTCGAAATCGAAAACTAACACAGACCTGTATTACGCATACGAAGGCGAGTGCTGGTTAAATATGGAAATCCTATGATTAAGGTGCAAAACCAATCATAAATCATTCGATAAGCCGAAGGCGTGCTATTGAACACTACTTACCGATACTTCTAATAAAATTAACCTAAAAATCTCATACTTTCGCTTTGTTCGAGTGATTATTAAACATTACATGCAAAATCTTGTGACGTCAACGACATGCGTGTGTCATAATTAAAAAATATAAAATAGTCACAGCAGCAGGTGGTCTTGGAAAAAAAATCAAACATCAATGGTACTAAAACCTGTCTTTCAAGCTCAATAAAATAAATAGTCAATAAATAATTAACACCTATTAATATTCATTAAGCACTAATTTTTATTTGATAATATTATCGAGGCTTTGAATTTGATGAGGTCGCGGATTTCCATTAAATTGTTGTAAAGCATTTTTAAAACCAACAAGAATAATTACAGCTGAACCAGATACACCCAGTAGAAACCGCTTTTGCATTTTAAACAGTTGCAATAAAAAATTTAATTAAAATGAAGACGTCATAAACCGATATTCTAAAAATATCTACTGTTTGTAAATGTTGTTTCCGGTAGCCGTCTAAAGTATATGTTAAATAAATCGATAAATGAATCATGGACAAATCTTTGGAATTCTTCAAGCCACAGCTACAAAGCGCAACTATATAGTTTCATATCCTAATTCACGAAAAAATAGTTCTGAACACGCGGGCGGCCCATTAGAAGAGCGACGAAAATTGGTGTGCAATTGTATGAATCACGGACAAATTTTACTGGAGTTCTTAAGCGACAGCTATAAAGTGCAACTATATAGTTTCTTATCCTAATTAAACGAAAAAAGAACACTGCTGCTGCGTGTTGAACACGTGGGCGGCCCATTAAAGGGGCGGCGAAAATACATATGCAATTGTATGAATCATGGACAAATGTTACCGGCCTTCTTCGAGCGACAATTACAAAGTGCAACTATACAGTTATTGATTGGTTTATAATTTATTAATAAAATAAAAATGAACCAAAAAGTTCACCTACATTTTCCCAAGGTTCAAATAATCTATGATTATTTACGGTAATATACTCGGATGAATATTTTAAAGTTCTATAACTTTACCATTAATAAGACCATTAAAATTGCTACAAATATCACGAAATTCTTTTTTTCAATAAATAAATAAAACACTTTCTAACTTTCTAACCGTTTTCAGATTAAAAGATTCATCAGCAATGTTCGACAAACGCACATATGTGAGCGAAGATTGCAAAGAATACAAAACAACGTCGAAATTAAAAATAATCATGTTTAGCACTAAAGTTTGTAAAAGCATAGTTCTTTCATAAATAGTTAAAACACACACTTTAAACTTCACCGAAACTGAATAACCCGCTTGGCATGAAAAATTATTAACATTTCTAAACGGTCTCAAAAAAGGTCGTCAAATAATTTTAAAAATGTAGTACGGTCTGAATTTTATCTCGTCGGTAAATTTAGGCAATACGCCTAAGGACGAATAGACAATATTTTTCTTTAAAAATTTGGAAAACGCCATTTCTATATATTTTTCAATATTTGTGTACATGCACTTATTACCCTATATCACAAATTTCTTTCTAGGTAAAATTGCTTTTTAAAAATATATCACAACATAAATGTTTAATCTTGCAATACTGTTGTTGTTATTGTTACTGCTACTCCTAATGCTACTTTTACTAGCTAATGTTACTACAACTAGTAATTAGGTTGCGGTTTTGAGTACTTCTGCTGCCACCACTACTACCATGACTATGATGATGACTGAAAATATTATGACTGTTGCTATACCACTACTTATATTGCTACTGCTGGAGATACCAATATATATGAAGCTACCGTTGTTGCTACTGCTATTATCGCCGTTCGCTACTACTGTTGCTAACGCCGCTATCGCCCATTCTACTATAATTCATATCAATTTCGCTGCTATTGTTGGTAACGCTGCTACTGCTGTCTTTACTGTCATTGACATAAGTTTCGCTAAATAAATGAAACACCTTGTCTGCCCCACGAAATATATATTTCTCAAATTAAATAAATGGTTAGCGCTTTCGCAGTAAAAAACCTCACTGCATCTTCAGACCCAAAATTAAATTTCATCTAAATCAAGAAAGAACACATCTGTAAAGGCAGTTGAAGGCAAAACTTAATACATACCTCTTAAAACAGTAACTGAACAAAAAACCCGCCATCAACGGCACATCAA
>JABXWE010054470.1:0-11138 GCA_014611495.1 Limonius californicus
TTCTATTACTTGGCTATTAATGTTTAGGCTTTCCAAGATTTCCCAAAGTCTACTTCTAGGTATTGAGTCGTAGGCCTTTTCAAGGTCTATAAAGGCAAGGTGAGGGTCGACTCCTCTGGACATTCTTTTTTCTAACAGTTGCTGTAGTGTGAATAAGTTATCTGTGCACGATCTCCCTGGTACAAAACCGCTTTGTTCTTCACTAATTTCATCTACTGTGTAGGCTTGTAGTTTGGCACATAGTATTCTTCCAAACAGTCTGCTTAGGGTACCATTTACACTCAGTCCCCTGTAATTTTTGGGGTCTCTCTTATCTCCTTTTTTATACACATTGGTAATGTACGAGATTTTCCATTCCTTCGGGATGCTACGATTCTTCATGCATATATTCATCATGTGTGTTATTCTTTCCATTAACTTAATTCCACCGTTCTTTATAAGCTCCACTGCAATTCCACCCGGTCCTGGCGATTTCCCATTTTTCATTCTTTTGGCTGCCTTTATAGATTCATCTACTGTGATCGTTACTGTGTTCTCTTGTGTAAAAAAAACTGCTTATATAACAATAATGTGCAAAAAGAAAAACAGCAAACCAGCAGTGGTCAATAAGACCAAAAAAATATTTTTTTTATTGACATAACATTAATACAACTTAATACAACAAATTACACAAGTTGTATTAATGTTATGTCAATAAAAAAAAAATATTTTTTTGGTCTTATTGACCACTGCTGGTTTGCTGTTTTTCTTTTTGCACATTATTGTTATATAAGCAGTATGGGGCTTCAAAAAAAAAAACGAAAAAATCATTTATTAAAAAGGCATTACTATTTGCCAAATTTCACGAACTATGTTCAATTATTTTTATAACATCTACGGCATGAATTTGCTCTCGTTAAACTTTTTGTATAGTGACTAATTTTATGGATCCAGTAAGCTTTCTATTGCATGCAGCAGTCATGCAGGCGACAGCAAAATAATAGCATCTTGTGTATAATTTTATGTGAGTAATAACTGTAAAATCAATAGATTTCGTAAAAACATGTTTACACAAACTCGATGGAACATGTCACGAAATAGTTAACTTCATGCAACAGTTTCACAAGCCGTTGTGATATTTTTCGCAAATTAATTTCTAAATAAGTAAAAATACAGGAAAGTAAAAAAACTAAAACCAAATTAACTGTACCAAATAACAATTTAGTCGAATTCAAAGCGAGGATAAGTGGACTCGTCACTATTATGGAATTTGCATGTTTTGGGAATGTGCTGCATATTAAACAAAAGGAAGTAATCGTTTGCGATAAGATATTTACCACTTAATGCTATATTTAAGGTGATTCGGTTCATTAAATTTGTTTATGATATTTAAACAGTTTTAAGGTACTAAACCGAAATACGTCATTGATGTTTGATCAGCGTGGCCATATGTACCGCGAGTTCAAAAAGTAATTGCATACGGTGGGCCATGGAATAATAAAATAATGTCTATAATGCCTTATATACCAATTGACGTTTAGGCACAGCCTTTCTAGCGCCATCTAGCGCAAGCGCCAGTACCTGGCCGGCAGTGTTATGTTAGGTTAAGTTGCATGGTAAAAGTAAATGAATCAATTTTTGAATAAATGAGTTTTATTATTTCAATTTAGACGATAACAGTAACAACTAAATTACTACACTGTTAAACAAATCATAACAAGTAGGTAATCATTAAAATTGGAAATTACAATTTTTTTATTTCGCAGGTACAGAAAAATAAACCTAAAAAACTAAAGAAGCTGTTGAAAATGACCACCGTTTTCCTGCAGGCACAAATTTATATTGGCACACTGTTCCGTAATTCTGTTTTGCAGTTCCTCGATATTGTTAATAGGGGTCTTGTATACATTATTTTTCAGATAAAGGAATATAACGTAATCTAAAATAGTCAGACCTAGTGGTCTAGGTGGAAATTCTGGATTTGAACCTAAACTAATGATTCGATCGTCAAAAATTTACGAAGGTAATTGAGGGTCTCTTGAGCGGCTTGGCCGTCACGCCATCCTGTTGGAAGTAGCCTTACTGGAACTCATCCTCATGAAGCTGATTAATAAATTCACTTACAATATTCCGGTATCTCTGAACAGTAACAGTTTCGTGGAAAAATATGGGTCCGGTAATACGTCTTCGAGACACAGCAATCCAAACACCAAGTTTTAACGGGTGAAGGGGAGATTCGCGAAAAGTTTGCGGATTTGCAGCACTCCATAACCTCATATTTTGTCAGTTTATATACACCGAAAGGGTGAACCAGGCCTCGTTACTTTTCGAAGAAACAGAAGGTGTTAGACGAAGGAGAGAAGAAGGATTGGGGTGGCTCAGTGGTAAGAGTTCCAAGCTTCAGATATAATAATCTAAAGTCTAAACGCTTCCCGGTTCTAATCTCTCCAGGGTCGGAAATTTTTCTAACTTCCTGGGTGATCGGTACTGGGTCCCGGTCTCCATTTGCCATTGGGGATCAAATTAATAGCACTCTTCGAATTACGGTGTGCATAGCACAAACTAGCTTAGCCTTGCCCTACACCGCCTCGACACCGCGCAAGTGGTACAAACGAGAATCATGATAATAATAATAATAATAATGATAAAGTAAATGTGTTCTAGTTAACTTCAATTTCTTGCTTCTCAAATAATCTGAGATTAAGTACGGGCTTGAGTAATTGGTTTAAACCATTTGCGGCTATTCTTCCTAAGGGCGTAAACTTAGTAGTAATTTAAGAGTAAAGCACGTAAACTAGTTTTTAGTTTTTTTATTTCGTACATTACTCTTGGGACCCGCCGCAAATAGCAATGTATGTATAATACCACGCATATGTAGATAACAATAATTTGCAAAGTCTGTGTTGCGCGTTAACCATGGCACAGTTATATAGGACCTATAGCTTAACATGGAATCCGAACCACGGAAAGTGCAAACATCTCTACTCCAGAGAAGATTTACTAGGCACAATACCTCGCTGGTTTGTCATCGCCTTGCGAGGGGAACGACCGTTAAAAAGTCGATATTACGGTACGGGCAATTGATCCTAGAGCTTCAGTGTATAAGTCTTTCGTTCAAACCTCTTACCCACGGCCATCTCAAATATATGTACCACATACATATGTAGATCATTTTATATCCAATTATCAAAGATGTATATGTAAACTAATTGAACGGTCATACCAGTAAATAAAACGAAAAGCAAATTATGGTTTGCAGCTTCACATCACAAACTAACATATTAAAAAAAAACTGTAATCTGTAATCTCACATACGTAACCTTACGTTAACAGCTTTTTCGCCCCACTGCTAGACACTGTGCTCTTTTCGGCCACATGCTTCTCCTCAACGCTTAAATAGAAACACGGACAACCTACAGTTTACTGTCGAATCGAAGATCAGACATTCCAGAGGTTTTTGGCAATAAGATCCCACGGTTGCCAACGCCGCATTGGGAAACTGTGTATGGTGGGTTGCAGTACAAGATTTTTATAATCAGCATAGAGTCGAACCCAAGTCATAAATCGACGTATTGAGCGAGACCTCTGCCAACTTCGATATCACCACATATAGGCATACTGCTTAAATCAAAACACATATATAAAATGCGGTAATTTATTGGATAACGCAATGGAAATAGAGAATTTTCCATGAATCTGCAAGAGGTTTCAGTACTCACCAGTTTCTGGTAACGATTCATTTCTCACGAAGCAGTTTATATATTTACTTAAAATTTTTGGCGTTTATTTACGATCAAATGCATCAGCTGAGAACTGCACGATATTTTTCCTAACAATGTTATACTAAATGCCTTTAATATTGGTTCTACTATCAATATAACATCGCAAATTGCAAAAAGTATTGTTTTGTTTTATGAAACGAAGGTAATTTTAAATATGCAAAATACAAGATTTCTATTTTATGCTCACTATTTAAGTTTAAAAGTCATATAACCCTGTTTAAGGGGGCACTATTTACTATGCTACTGAATTTTTTTTAAATACACCGTTGTTTCATTGAGTGTTGGTTTTAGTCGCATCAGAAACATTTAAAATTCTTAAAGTATATATTAAATTTTATTTGGAGTTGCAGGGGGCGCCAATTGCCTATTTTACCAAGGGGATTAGCAATTACAGCACCGCCCTGGGCGCATATCTATTGAAGCTAAAATGCCAGACGTATAAAAATTGTAAAAAACTTTTAATACACTCTACTCCACGTTTTTGCGTTTTGGTTGGCGATGCAAATTTGATGCTTTTGTGTATGCGAATATTGTGTGCATTATGTGTTTTGAACTGAAGTTATAATTTATGGTACAGTAATAATTATATAGACTTATTATAGACTTGAACCGATCCTTCAACGCCCTCAATTTGTATCAATGTTAAAAAATGCAAGCAAATCAAAACTAAAAGGGACTGAAAAAAGTGAATGTAATGTATTCATTTATGACAGAATCTACTTAGTTTCTAATCACTATAATTTGGTAATTGAAGGTAAAGCCTTAACAAGCAAAATTGCACAAAAAAATTAATGTTCTGTTGCTGGTATTATCGTGCATCAAAAATTTTAATTTAACGATAAACATGAGAGAGTGCACCATTATTACAACGTCGATGCATGTCGTAGCTTATTGGTCCCTATACATAACCTCACTTATAAATCATAAGATTGGTTGCTACACAATACGATTATAGATTGAAACAGTATGCTGTCGAAAATGTCCACAACCTTCCATAAAACATTTTATCTACATGATTAAGTGCTTTTGTAAAGTTTTAGTGCACAACTGCAACACTGTGCAATCCGTTTCCATGCAGAGATACAGTTGATATAAAAAAAATTATTACACAGTAGAACATTTTCGAATATTTTCTTAGTAACAAGCATGGTTGGTTGGTTTTATTTGAGCAAGATCTAAGGCGCAGTTTTACACTAAAACAAGAATAGTTTTCGCAGCACTTTTCAGTGGTCGCCCGCTACACTTCTTCCTTGTAACACTTCCGGTCTCACGAAAAAATTTCAAGTCTGTTTTAGCAATTCTTTGACTTGCTTATAGTTAACGGAGATATTTGTAAACTGTTCGTCCTACCGGTTTATATTAAATACCTGTAAATCCGATAAAGCTATTGTAATTGTAGGTCTTACAAGTTATGAAGTTGTTGCATACAGCTTCATAAAGCAAGCCCTTTACAAAATTGCTTTGGCGTGACGACTTCTTGCGTCTGTTTTCCCGCGATTCTTCTGCAATTGGCACTAAACAATTTTATTTAAAATACTACTCCATTGACATTACTAGCAAAACTAGTGATGAAGTTTTAGAGTTGCAATTAAGGCTTGAAATACTGATACACGCTCGGAAACGCTTTAACGACTAACATTTTACAAAAACAACCGCAAAAACCACGCTTAGCGGTGTTGTTACAAGTTTTCGGTAATTGGTTTGCGGTTTCACATTTCGGTGATTATCACGAGTGTTTACAGTTGCTTATTGAAGTACAGATATTTCAAAAGCATTGTTTTAATATCTTCAGATTAGAGAATATCTTAAGTTTAATGAAAATATTATTTCAACATTTTTAGGGGCAATTAGCGAATATTAAATTAATGCTATAAAAAGGAAAAGAAGCAGGTGTGTCCTCAAGCACTTCTCAAAGCCAACAAATGTAAGAAACCTTCAATGCGATGGATACGATTGGCGATTTTCCCATGGGAAATGAACAGCGCAAAAACGGTCAATAAAACTGTTACAGCATGAATAACTACGAAGAAATTTACTAATCTCTTAACGCAGGTGTTTGCATGCATCGTGTGATTTGCGATAAAAGCTGCTTTACTGAAAAGACGTGAGAGTTGTAAAAATACGCATATCAGATTACGGTTATACAGAGTGTTTCTCCGATACTTTAAAAAATATAATATTGAAAATTCCACGGTCAAATTATGGATTTTGGTCTAAACAGTTGTTATTCGTCAATACTTTTTTGCAGATCTGGTATAGTCTGCTAGACTGGCAACGGAGAAAATAGGCAAACTCTTTGCCTGGATTTTCCCATTCTTATAAACGAAAATAAAAATAGTTTATGTCAAGGATCGGCAGGCTTTTCGAGGGATCGGGTCACATGAGATAGGTGGGTGGGTAGACGTCGTGCGACATTAAAAAAAAGTAGTTTTTTGTAAGCTTAGCTATGGAACCACAGCGCCCATCTTAATCCTTAAGTCGGGAAGTGGTATATTTTTTGATCTACGAAATCTTGCATATCCACTTGTGAAAAGGGCATTGGAGCCGGGACGGCATGGCTCCAGGTATGTATAGGTATATACCCTCCAATCAGTGTGCCAGATGGTGTGGTGGTAGTCACTACCCTTCCAGTGAGTACCTGCGACCTATTGGGGTTGTGGTAGGTTCTAATATACCACGGCACAGATTCACTATTTTGCAACCAGTTTTGTGATGAATAAAACCAATAGAAGGAACTATGACAACCGGCAATTGGCCTTCGAAGCAAAATAAAATTTTCAATTATTTGCGCATGTTACTAAATTGTTTCCTATTTAGTCATAATTACATGTTATGTAACTAAAGTTTATACGGTTTTGTTTAAATGAGTCGATATTAATATAAAGAACAATAAAAAGTAAAATTGTTAAATACTTTAGGGAGAAACGGAGAGGAAAAGTGGTAATAAAAATATACCACCTCCCGGGCAGTGTGACAACTCTTCGAGCTGCTGACGTAAGGGTTAAGGTTCCATCAATAATAATAATACTAATAAAAACACGAATTAAAAACAGAAAATAAATGGTGTAAAATCTACACTACTACACGGGCCTACGAAAAATCCTAGAGGGCCGCATGCGGCCCGCGGGTTGCCGACCCCTGGTTTATATTATGTAATTATGTTGATTCTCATACAATTCCCGTGTGAAAAAGTAGACAAATTGTCCTCGCACCTCATTGCTGCCACCGCCCAGTGACCGAATACCTAACTTTATACAGCTTGCCCGTTTCATACAAAACAAATCCATGATTATCCTTAATTATGAAGCTATTAAATAAAAAGTGACTACAATTTTTAAAAAGCCTTCGCAGACAAACTTCTTAAATAATAAAATAATAGGAGTAATTTTCTTAATTTATCACAAAGTTTAACAAAAATCCGTGTAACCCTTTTGTAACACGTGTCGCAAACACCATAGCTTATACAAAGATTTTCCTAAAAGTAAGCCTTTATGGTTATTGTATTTAAATTTGTTAATATAATTTTTTTTCGTTTATTGTATTACTTAGATAACTTACTATATAATGCAAAAATTAGGTGTCAAACATATACAGTGCAACCTCGATAATCCGAACATGCGTTAATCCGAACCTCCGCTAATCCGAATCGCGAACGCTCGAAGCTATAATCCGAACAAATCTTGATAATCCGAACAACTGGTGGAAAAGCTTCCCTGCCGCGGCAAAAATTAATATGGGCGCAAGGCCAAACTCAATTCGCTTGCACAGGCATAGATACCGATTATGCTGATCAGCACGCGTGTTGATACGGTTTGGCGGTTTCTGTTTCAGCAAATATTCGTTGGTTTCAGTCTGTCTCACGAAACGATTGTGCACATACGCTAACAACCAAAATGGCTTCAAAACGCAAACATATTACGTTATCCATAAAAGATAAATGTGATATTATTAAAAGTTTAGAGTCCGGAGCTACGGTTACAGATCTCTCAAAAAAATATAATGTCGGAAAAGCTACAATTTGCGACATAAAAAAAAGAAGCCCAAGATAATTGATCATTTTATGGCATCTGATAGGAGTGGAAATAAACGAAAAACGCTAAAGTTCAGTAGGTTTCCTGAAGTAGATAAAGCTGTTTACACATGGTTTCTCAAAGAAAGGTCTAAAGGTAGGCATGAATTTTTAAATTAGGTTTGTGATTTGTAAAAACCGGGTTTAATGTTTGTAGATACCCCGATATCAGGTGAAATGTTACGCGAAAAGGCTAAATATTTTTATTCCAAAACTCATGAAAAAGGTGATTTTAAAGCAAGTTCAGGGTGGCTTGATAACTTTAAACATAGATATGCAATCCGACAGTTATCTATAACAGGTTAAAAGTTGTCGAGTGACGTGAATGCTGTGGAGCCTTTCAAAAACCTTCTGTTGAGTTACAATTATTGTTGGACCAAATATATAATGCGGATGAAAGTCGTCTATTTTTTAAGATGTTACCACAAAAAACACTTGCTCCTAGATCGGAAGGAGTTGCGCCTGGAAGAAAAATGTCCAAAGAACGAATAACATTTATGCCGTGCGCAAATGCTTCCGGATCTCACAAGTTAAAATTCCTAGTGGTCGGTAAGTCAAAAAAACCGCGTGCTTTTGAAAACTCATATATCCTAGTGAGCTACAAAGGCCAAAAGAGAGCTTGGGTGACAAGAGAGATTTTTCATGACTGGTTTTATACAGAATTTGTCCCGTCCGTTAAACGTAAAATGAAGGTACTGAATTTACCGGCGAAGGCTGTTCTTTTGTTAGATAATGCCCCAGGGCACCCACAAAATTTGTACACGGAAGATAAACAAATCTTTGCTATGTTTTTGCCACCCAATGTGACTCCTTTGATCCAACCTATGGATCAGAATGTAATCCAGGCAGTCAAACTGAATTACAGAAAGAATCTTTTGAGTAAAATTATTGCGTCTGAAACATCAGATCTTTCTGCAGAAATTAAAAAAATTAACTTAAAAGATGTTGTACTTAGTCTACACAAGGCCTGGCAAAATGTTAAGGAAGAACTTATAAGAAAATCTTGGAACCCACTTTTAACTACAGAGATTAATACAAATATGGATAGCTGGGAAGAAGAAGATGAAATACCTCTATCGAGTTTAGCACAAAAATATAAATTAGAAAGCATTGATGGAGTCATACAAAAAGTTACAGAATTGACCAAGGAAATTGCTGGCAACATTACTAACCAAGAAATCATAAAATGGGCAACGGGAGAAGAAGAATCTTGGAAACTTTAAATGACAATGACATCCTAGAAAACATGCAGAAGGAATCCACGTCAGATGAATCTGAAGGAAAATTTGAAGAAGTGGTACATAGAGTGACTCACAAAGAAGCAGTGAAATGTTTTGGCAGTTGTTTGAAATGGGCAGAACAAAATTCCGAATCAGACCATCACATTCTTCTTCTGAAGGAAATGAAAAAGGGGGCCGAAATAGCAGTGAATATAAAACAGACAACAATTACAAATTTTTTTACGCGTCAAACCTAAGTTATTTTCATGTATGTATTTTACTTTATTTGCGATATTGGCATTTTAATTTATGTTTTAATTGTTTAGCTAATTTTGATAGTTTTTATATTCTTTACTTTGTTTACATAATAAATAAAGCTTATGTTTTAATATTTGTGTTTTATTTATGTTTAATATATTATTTTGATAATCCGAACAAATCGGTAATCCGAACAGTCCTTTGCAATAATTAGTTCGGATTATCGAGGTTGCACTGTAGTTGTTGGGGCTCGTACATCTTGTAAATAACAAAACAGTTTGGATATGCCCATTTTTATAATTGCATCAATCTCAAAAAGCGTTGTATCTACTGTATAATTAACGCCTCAGAGACCAGAATAATAAAAAAATCATAGATTAATAATTATAAACGATCTTATTAATAAGTAAATAATTAACGGGTTTTGTTAACTTTTTGCTAATAATTAATATTAATTTCACCGAATTACCGAATTAAAGCAAGAAACAATTACAGGTATAGCTCTATCGCTTTATAAAATTTAATCAGAATCCTTAACCGCCAAAAAATAGTTTTTGATAATTAGATCATATTCACAGCTAGCTATTTCTCAAAAAAATGTATGCACAATTTCATAGAAATTGCTCCGTCTGTTAGATAACTTAAAAGTTTATATTGATTGGACTTCTAATGATCAAAAAATCACAGCGGCCTTACTAATAACTCGATTTGAGTTCTCTAGATTCTAGAACATCCCAATTTATATTACAATTAAATTTGGCTAAGAAATGCTACAAAAAACAATATATCGCTAACTTTCCTTCTGCTTCATCAATATTGGAGTAGCCGTTTAGTTTAAGCGGTCACCGACACACCCACGCATTTCTCTAACCAATTTTAGGATCCATATGGATACTTCCGTTAAAATTTAAAATTACATTTGTCGATTTTTTCACAAATTCGCGCTAAGTAGCAGTTATTATTTATCTCACCATCGTTTATCAAACGGAATTGATATCTAAAATTTTGACATTTCTAGTATTGTTTGCATTTAAATCTTGGACCCACCATTCCTTATGAGTTATGATCTTTCATCATCATCTGACATGGAGCTGACTCTAGGAAATTTTCCTAAAGAAACAAATTAGTTATTATGCATTTTGTACGTTACATAAATATGTATGTAAGTGAGAGGAGTAATTTGCATATTAATAGTACGAGCAACAAAATGCTTCCAGCAATGGCAAAAAAACGCGAACGTTTACATAACTATTCTAATGAATTATTCCTCGGATAAAATATGCGTTAAAAAATACCAAAAATTGCAATATTAAAAAAAAACGAAATAGCAACTTACAAAGAATAGGAACTAGGTCAAAGTATTTCTCAAGATTGCAAATGGTTTAACAGTATCGAAGCATTTCACGTCACATCGTTTTAGAAACAAGAAAGGATATTTATTCACCCGTAGTCGTTTACCATTTGATATCTTTACGTAAATGCGGTCATTACAAAGTTACTCTAGGAAGATCCTCCTATGTGCCCGCGAACATACACATTGTTGCAAGTGTAAACAACTAACAAGTTATTGGGAAATTTAGGTAGTATTTTTACTTTCCCATACCTTATAGGTATAGGGTAAGTATTGAATTCATGAAAATTTTCGAAATCGAGATTTTAACGGAAATATCCGTTTTGGGACTCTAGGAACCCAAAAAAGTGGTTTTTAAAAAATGTCTGTCTGTGGGTGGGTATGTACGTATGTACGTACGTATGTACGTATGTGACGCTCCTACAGCCGAAAGTATTGCTCCGATTTTGATGCGCTTTGGAATGCGGGGGTGTATCGAA
>JABXWE010054471.1:0-13606 GCA_014611495.1 Limonius californicus
ACATCAATAAGAATGTGGCCATAAAAATAGCATGGGCGAGGAACAACCTCATATTGCGTAAAATTAATTATGGTTTCGTACCAGCAAAAGACAGAAACCAGGAAAACTTATTGTCATTGTACAAGAAGAAAGTTAAGATAGTACGAATAGTAACAATTTTGAAAATAATAATACTGTAAAGCTATGTAAGTTGTTTAGAATATCAGATAAAAGGAAAGCACAAAGACATGCTTAGAGCAAACGGGAGATAGATTGAGAATAGAAATGTTTCCTGGTTTGTCCTAAGTTGGTTGTACATATTTTGCTTCGCCATTTGCTCTTATCTCACAACTCCAATATTTGTTATCACCATCCTCCTTTATTACTTAGTTTCACTGATGCTTTTTTGCACTTCACTCACAGCAATCACCATACATTTTTGCAAATCTTTGATACCTACGAAAAATAAACTATATTTCAATATTCTTCACTAGATATTTTACACCAACTTCTTCGATTACATTTTCGCATTTTCAGATTTCCTTACAACTGCTTCGTTTTCTGTTGCCGTAGTCGTTTTTCTCTAATGTTTAGCCTATAAATTCTCGTTCCATCACTTTTCTTAACATTTTTATCTAAACAGTCTTAATGTCTTTCCAATTTTTCATATTTTCATATCTATCAACACGTCCATGTTTCTCATACAGTAAGAGTAACGGGTACCATGCAAATGGGTCCCCCGTGTTATTGTGATCACCAAACGATATTCTCCAGTCACCGTACATGCACAATAAGGAAAAAAGTGAGAGGCAGGCTCTCCACAGGCCACTCCACTCTGCAAAGTGCAATGCAGAGATCACTAGCTACCATGGGCGGTCAATCAGGTCAAGGTTTGATTGAATGACCACACCGGAGCACCGACCCGCCTAGCACTAAGCAGCTTTATGCAGAATCTGCGCGGATACGCAACCCCCAGGGACCTTGGCGAGTTTGGAAGTTCCCAAGCGGAACACCACGGGCGACAGTCTTTAATCTTAATAACACAGTAATTACAATCACTAACTACTACTTCAACAAAAGCAAAAGCATTATTTACAGTTTTATACAACAACTACTACAGCACATACTGCAAGCTCGTCTACACCTCTTACAGGTAGCAAAAACATAAGTAAACACCAGTTCAACAATTAACCAACACACTTATTGTTATTCACTGACCTCGAACGCCTGAGCCTTGCATCCGTCTGAGAACCTATTTGTATAATTGCAGTTCTCGGAAAAGCCCTAAACATAATTTGTTAGACAAAGCGGCTAGCATTTTAACCAGAAGAACAGCTCTTATGACAAATACAAGTGTATACAAAATAAAATAATGTTCCTACACTTCAATCTTTACCATTTATTATCATCCTCGTCCTTTATTTTGTGGGGATCCCTCATCGTTCCTCTTACTTTACATGTTAACACCCTAGTCTCTACTATTGCTTTGCCATTGATAGCTTCATTACAGTACTTCTCTATTCGTTCACTACATGTATTATACCTGTGCTTACAAATGCACTCTCTCCACCCATGTTTCTTTCTATTATCACATTTTTTTCACCTAATTTTGCTTCCGTTTTTACTCTTTATTCATTTTTAAGTCACTAAATTCTACGTGTTCGTATTGTTTTGCTTTTCTCATATGTTCTCATGTTCATGGTTGCGATGTTTCTCTTTACTTATATTATTATACTTATACTTATACACCCTTAAGACGCCACTGTCTTACTTCTTTTACTAGTCGGCTCAAATATTCATCCACACTCTTTATTTCCAATTTTTCATCGCCTGCTTTTCTCTGTGCTTTCGTTTTTCGTTTTCCCCTTTATATTCTTCTACTCAAAATTTATTTAACTTCCCTCTCTTTCAGCCACAATTAAAGTGATTGTTACCCTTACGGGTTTCTTTGCTATTTTACTCCACTCCTTTTCTTTCATCAGTGACCCCTACCTTTCTGTTCTTAAACACACTCTCTTGTCTCTGTTTTTTAAGGTTCTAGTTTTCAAGGTTCTACTTTGTTATTCTTCTTTCTCTTTTTAAGTTTTCCCGCAACTAATTCTAATTCTTCATTCCTTCTATATATTAATTTAGCACGTAGTCTTTATTCAACATTTTTCGTCGACACTATCGTTGCGGTATACCTTGTTCATAATTCTAAACGTCTGTTACCATTTTCGTTCGTGTATCCGTTGTTTTTACTTATAGGTACTGTTAACCATTCTCCAGTAAGTCATTCATCAGATGAATTACGAATTGTGAATAAATTGAGAATGGAATAAAAAGGAGAAAAACGAAGTAAGAACCGTATTTTAATATGGCATGTAAACAAATAAGTCACGTAGTTATTTATTTATGTTTTTCACCGAATCCATAAAATATGATCCTGGCGGTCTTAACATACCTCGGTTACGGTAGGTTAGAAAAATTTGAATTTTTACTACAAGTTGTTTACGCGATCATTATATAATTCTTGCACTCAACGCTTGTTTAATAACACGCCCACATAAATTAAAAATTAACTCCGATTAAAATTACGACATACTGTAATTGATTATTCAGTCGCCTTAGTGATCACCTTGAACTGATGTTAATAAGACCAATAAAGTATCAGCATAGCCCTGATTAAAATGCATCCAGCGTTGCGGCATTTATTCTGTTTTTCCGCGACAATAACTCACTGCAATAAAATGGCGACCAGGATAAGCGAAATAAAACCGGCGTTCGCTACAAAAGAATAAAAGTCGGGGCGATTAGTTCATTTCGAAAATTCTAATTTGTCAATGACTAGTAGAAAGCGAGTTAAATTTTTCCCCAATCAAATTACCATGAACGTCTGCAAGACCGGCAGTAAATTAAAGTCGAAAAATCAAAGAGAGCGACTTCGTGCCGACCGACGTCTTGTTAAACAACTACGGTCTAAAAATCATTGCTCATACAATTAACGTGAACCGTCTGGTTAAATACCAATTCCGGACTGGTATCTGATCAGATCAGAGGTAGCCGATCAATAAGTACATGTTATTGGCCTTAGGACAGCGCTACACACATCTTATTATTCCTGCTTAACTGCCCGTTTAGTCGCCGTTAATAGTGTCGGGTAGAAATATTTATCGAATTAGTCCTAATGAAGTACTACAAGTCCTCATACTTACGAGGCTTCGCAGCAAGAAGTTTAATTGTCAAATTCCTGTAATTAAATCATTAAATTAGATTAGCCGAGGTCGTTAGGCCGGGGATTAATTTACGTTTTACTGCTTGCTTTTCGCTCTCCTAACTCACTTGTTTCGCAATTTTAGGAAACTTCTCTAGGACCAAATTATGTGTAACAAAATTCCACTTCGCCAGCGAAACAGTTCAAGCCGTGTTTCAATTTCATAGCTCGTCGAGGGGAGATGAACCGCTATTTTTAAAACAATAGTTTCGTCAAACAGGTTATTTCAATATTGTTAGGATTAAATTCTGTCTTCTATTCCCAATACCGAAGCATCGGATATTTAACGACGTTCTCCCTCGCTATGGCAATAGCAAACCAGCGAGATATTCTGCCTAGTAAATTTTTTCTGAAGCAGAACTGTTTACACTTTCCGTGGTTCGGAGCCCACGTTAAGCTGTAGGTCTCCTACATCTGTGGTACTTTAATCATGCACCACAGGCATAAGAGAGATAAAGCACTCGAAGAAGAAGAAGAAATCAGAAAAGCTCCGAAAACGGTAAAGGCTTGGATTTCAATTCCGAACATTGAATTTCTAACGACCGGTCTAAAGTAGAAGTGTGTGTTCTACACGCAGCTCGGAGTTTGGAGTCTGTGGTACTTTCAAATACGCACTTAGTGAAGAAAAATAAATTGAAAGAAAATGTGTATTTTCTATTCCATTAGAAGTTGTATTGGATATCTAGTCCCACCATTTCCCTTCCAACCTTTTACTCTTTCCTTTGCTGCTCTATCAAATTCACACTTTTTCTTCCTCGTCGACTATATACGTTCATTTTCTACATGCTCTTTATTTCTAACCGCTACTTTATTTGTAACAAAGGCATTTTAAATTTTCAACATACTACTCTGACTATTTTTATTCATTCTTTCCAACACTATACAACATGTTCTCACACTCCTCCTTTTACAGTCATTTGTTATACACACCTTCAAGTTTTGCTTGCTTTTAAGATTGATCTTTTTTTTCCCTACCCTATCTCAATATGCTTAGTATTTACATACTCACATTGTTACTCTCAATTATATTTCTCTCTCAATATTGTTTCATTCACTATCTTAAACGCTTTGTAACCATTATATGTCACATCGTATTCTCATATTCCTTGATTATATAGGTTTCATCAACATGTGTGTACCTGTTCATTTACTATTTATTTATTTATTTATTTATTTGTCTACTTTGGCATTCAATAGCTTGCCTTAATTCGAAATGCTCTATTTCTCTTAATTTTTTGCTTTCATTTCTTGTCAGCAGTCTATCCGTAACGATTTTTCACTTCGTTTGTTTGAAGATCTAATCCCACTCGTATTTCTTTATGTTTTATAAGAAGAAGAACTGTTTCAGCTATTTATCATATTTTGTCATCATTTTTGCATTTACATATTTTGCTACAGGTCCCCTAATGGGCGCCACCCTCCAGGTTACAGCTGAATGCAGGTTCTCGTAGGAAGGCCGAGAAACCAGCAGCTTACGAGAATTGAACTTACCTTTATTGTGCCTCCTGCTGTATATAATGTTTATAATTATAACTACAAAGTTCATGCAGCCAATAAAATACACCAGAATAAAAGATTGTACTACAATTTAACTGCATACAAATCTATTGAGTAAAATATAGCACACAAATAGTACAATTTAGAACAAGCAAAAAAAAAATTATGAGCTAAACAAAGCAGTGTTGGGACGTCCGAACCAAAGAGCTCGCCGCCACTGGCTTGGGATATTTACTTTAATGAACAGATCTACGCAGCCAGCGACGTTCGAGTTTACAGAATTAATTAAACTTTAACCTTAGCGAGTAATGAAACGTTTGGCAACTGAATGTTGTCTCACTTTTAATATTACAAAGGAATTAAACTGTTCTATTTCTTAGTTACCAACGAAGAACTGGTAAACAGGGGAAAACAATCACTGTACAGTACATTAGCAAGTTTTATCTTAGTTTTCTTCGGTAAGGAGTAGAGAGAGAGGCACAATTTGGGGTGTTCCTAGGTCCTTGAGAAGCGGACAAAAATTCCAAGCACGCCCCTGACGGCTGGATCCGACTTTTTTCTGGAAACGGAAAATTTTTGGTGTTCTTGCAGTCCGGAACAAAATCTTCGTTGAACGAGGTTTGAATGTGGCTTAGTGGGTATTCACGGGGTTAATGGCTGTAGTCCGATACAGGTCGAGAATACAATTTCACTAAATTGTCTTTGCTAAAGCGCGATACTCTGCTAATATTTAATCCGACTCAATGTCGAGAATATTCTGCCCCAGGCAAGAAAAGCGATACGGTAACTTAAGTTAGCAGAAGCTTTGCCAAAAAAAAACTCCGGCTCAAAACTATATGCGTTCACCCTCAGCAGCTTGGGCTGACTTCTCGCAGTACTTGTCGTCGCCGCTGAAGTCTTAACAAGCTACCGCGTCGAGAGGAGATCTTAAGTCGACTGCCAAAAAACACAACGCGAATATGCAACAGCGGGAAGTATTTCGTCATATTACGAAATATGTTGCATGAATTCTAGAACAAATTAACGCGTGGCATTTTCGGGCCATTCTGCAGACAAAGTACTGTTTTCGATCGGCATATACAGACTAAACAAACATGTCAGCGTTCCCTTCCAAAGTTCCGAAAAAGTGACCTCCCATAAATTAACCTTCGGAAATCATAGAATAGTAATCGACTTAGGAGCAGCAATTAAAATAAGACTTTAATTCAAATAAAGTGGCAAAACGAAACGAACGTTACACCTTTCTGCCGACTTTATTTTTAAAATCCCTCTCTATTTCTCTTAAGATTCCTTTCTGACAATTGTCATTCATAGCGTCCAACACTTTCTTCTTCCCTGCCACACTCTACGCTTGACAACTGTTCTGTTTTTACGTTTCCACTCTTTTCGTCAGTATACTCTTTTATCGCATTCCCAGTCTATCTGAACATTTTACTTTGTATGTAATGTAACTTTTTTCCGCCACTTCGTAAATAGTTTTTTAAGATGTTCACATTTACACTAATCTTATTTCATCATCCTTTCCTTGACACAATCACTCCTATTTGCTCATTAAACATGCTTTTCGTAATGTAAATTTCTGTTCCGCGTCATATTAACTCACTTTAACGTCGCTATTATGTTTGTCATCATCTAAAACTTTTAGTTGTTATTCTCCTTTCATAGGAGCCTTTTTCCATACCTCTTCTGGAGATTTCAACAGCACAAAAAGGGGTCGTACTAGATCGTAACATACGAAGTGGAGCACAGACATTTAAATGACCTAATTTTGAAACCAAAGAATTAGCTCATGTTCGTGTATCCATCTCATTTCAAGTAGTGCTTCATACGAATCTTTAGTTGGTTATTTGATAGCTTGCCCCGTTTTGTGTGGCTTAATATGTTTAGCGAAAATGTTTTTATATGAATTTCTAATATTCCCCATCTTTGAGCGTACGCAAAAAAAAGCTATACAATTCTTTGATTGAATAAAAGAAATTTGTATTAAGTTTTTTTTTGTGAATCACCTGTAACCAAATTGAGGCTGGGTGCAATGCAAGATATCAAAAAAGCTCTGGAGTTTATATCTAATATTTCCTTTTGAACTTCTTAGGTTTTCTATATCTAAGGTTATATCAAACACCCTATGAAACCACACACTAATTTTTTATATCTAGTGCAATAGCCATTCTTGGAGTATTTGTTATTATTATTTATTATTCTGGAGCTTTCACAGGCATCGTAGGCCCATCGCTTTGCTGTGAGGCAATTCTAACCTACCATATAGGTGCATAACCGTACTTAACCTGCCTATGTAAGGTGTATACGTGCGGAGTCTTGTTACTCCTGTAGTGCGATCCTAATAAGTTAGTTTGACCCCCTATGGCAAAGGGTGACCGGGACCCTGTACTGACCAACCAGGAAATTGAAAAAATATTCTGATCCCTGGAGTGATTCGAATCGCGAAGCATTTGGACCATTACATCGAAAGCTTGACTCTCTTACCACTAAGCCACCCCAGTCCTCGAAGTATTTGTTATAGGACGTAATAAATACTTATCATAATTCTTTCGACCTTTTTCGTGTGCAAGTTTTTTGTAATTTTTTTAAGGTATTTGGTAAATTTTGTGTTAAAATTTTAATATTTCTTGAACCAAACTTTGTGGCTGTTGCCCGGATCACCGAATATTAACTTTCACTATTAACGTCTAACAAGGTGAACGTCATAGATACTTCTTCAAATACCTCGATTTCGATGATTCCCATTTGATCACTGACGTTTATGGTATTTAATTAAAATTGTTTAAGTTTTGATGGTGTATACTGTCTTTTTTCGTCGATATTCTGATATTCAGAATCGGTCTCAGATTTAATATTTTCTTGAATACTTTTATAAGGAGACGGATGGCTTATAATAGGAGTTAAATATTTAATTCATATCCGTGGAGTGCCTTGCTTTGCTCTTTTCTTCCTGTATTGTGCCCCTGACAAACGTTGTGATTTTCACTGAGGTATTTATCACAATTTCTTACATTTTGTTAGATATATTAAGATAATTATTGTAAATGTAAAAACACTGCAGAAATATTTTTACTTACAATCAAGACCACACTTTCCAGAATAGACTGAACGCAAGGAATAGGAAACCTACAACTAGATGATAAAATTACCCCCCCCCCCCTTGTATTAAGGATTACACTTAAAAACAATACGATATATTGACGGCTTATTCTTTGGTGCGTCGCTATCCTAGTCCTCCGCATAATTAAAAAAGTGTCTGTGCCTTGTAATAATTGCACCCGCCGTTTCATTTAAAATCCTTTCTTTCACCCATCCCAGCGACTTTCATTATATAATGTTCATCGCGCCCATACTCCAGACGTTTGATTGATTGCTTTGACAAGTCTACAGCCGCCAGACTTTCTTGCACTATTTTGTTTTACCTTAGTTTTGTTCAATGCTTGACTTCGAACACCTATTCTCTTTATTGTCATTTTTTAAATCTACTTCTAGTTTTTCAGTAAAAGTCCCATTCGTTTACTATTGTTCATATCCTACGACACTTATGCCTTCTCCTGTCTTCACGATTCCTATTTATCCCTTTTTGTTATGCATGTTAATATCTAATTACACCTTTTTTTAATTCGAACTTAATCCAAGCGAATAGAATCAGAAATTCGAGAACTTTACATACTTCAAACACGATTTTAATATTTTTCCCATCAAGCCTTGTTTTCCTGCGTAAATGGCCTCGAAACCAGCAAATATACCTTTTTCCTCTTTAGTTAATATTCAAGTTTTATTTACGTACAAGTAAACAGCCCTTAAAATTAATTAAAGTAAACAAAAAGGTGCAACTTACCCCCATAACACGTTTAGTCACTCAGCGTCCTAATTTCAACTCGTGCAATTTGCATAGTTAATACAATTAACTCGGCTGTGTCACATTGCAGCTAATTTCACATTTAGCCCCGTTAAGTTTTCACTTTTCCCCTATTTACTACAAAGCGTATCGGACCAATTGGCGCTTTATAGAAAAATGCCCCAAGTTTAAAAAAGAAAGTACATCAAAGTAACAAATTTAGGCCATCAACTGAGTGGAAGTTTTCTTCTTCTATTCTTATCTGTTTTCCAACGCACCCTCATCTGCAAAAACAACTCGAGAGAGCGCATAGAGTGACCCGCGTGCCTTCTCGCTCTCTAGCCCAAGACGATCGCTTGGAACAGAGATGAAGGCGCGGCAGCAGCTTTTTTCTACAAAATTATGTGTTTGTAGGGATTGCGAGGTCCCCTGACCCACCCTGAGGTTATGTTTGGAAATTCAGAAGGGTCAGTCAGACGATGAGCCACATTATAGGTTCTACGTGCTGCAGTAGCTGCTGTTTTGCTTTTATTAAGCTGCAGAAGTGGCAGGATCTTTCTTGCGTGAAAAATAAATATTGTTATTGGATTTTTGCTTGTTTCTCCACGACCCATTCAAAAGTTTGCCCCTTAGAGGTTTCCATGTATACAGGGCACCCCCGAAATATCTACTTTCATTTCTATGGAACGGAAATCTTTTTATGGGATATTCACGTATATAAATATTCAACCCGTAAGCTTGCTTTATTGGTGTGCCAAAGGTTTTAGGTTCATACACGAAGTTTTACTGCAATTTCTATTATCATTAATGTTTGATTGATTAAGTTTTCGTAAACAAGAAATGCCGCTGTCTGTCCTAAAACCCGCGTGATTGCTTTATCAGACTAGAAATATAATTTCTTTTTAAGGTAGTTCAGAGGTAAACTTCAAGCTTCAAATAATTTTCTCCATCCGCATTTACCTAACTATTGAATCCGAAAGAATTTTATTTCGGGAACATTATTTCTATCATCGGTCGATCATTTCAAAGTAGTTGTTTTCGTTTGGTCCTTTGACTGGGGGCGCTGTGGTGTCGTTTTTATTTGGATGTGTATATCCAAAAGCAGCGGCGTTTGCTCGTGTTACGTCTTCTCGATATTGACAGTATGACGAAGAGATCTATTTTAAACGTACCATTTTATCAACACCCCGATCTAAATTCTATTTCCAATATACAAAACGCCGAAAGTTCCTAAAAACAGATCGTCAATCAAACTGTCAGGCCCGCGGAGCGTGTCAACTCGACAAAGCGCTCACTTAAAAATAACCAGCGAAAAAATTGTTAATCTGGCGATGAACTGGAGGAGACCGCCCTCTCCCACTTTCATTAACACCCCTTAGGCTTAGCGTCTAAATTAAAAGCGCTTTTGCCGCACGCGTTTTTCCTAACAACAATCACAATGATGAGTTAAGGGGTTAAAATACGTCTACCCGTGTTTGTGTGTGTGCGCAGATATTTGCTCTGATTTAGCAATTCGCTAAGGGTTGTTGGCGTATTTATTATGTAGAGCGAGACGCGACTATGTTTGAGTTTAACTTAACTTTTTATATTAAACTTAAACAAGTTTTAATCTCACCAATCTTGCTGCCGTTCGTACAAAGAGCTAGAGAGAGAGAGGGAAGGAGGGCATAATACCTTAATAAGTGCAGTAACTTGTAAAAGCAAACTTTAACGATGTTTTAATAGTACTAGCTCGCTTAAAATTTCATACTAGTTATGCCTAGTGTTTGGTATCTTGCAAAAAGATCTCTTTAAATATTAAAATCATAATGGTGTACCGGCCTCAAAGCCAAAGAAAGCGGGCAAAAATGCTTTTCATGAAACTACTACAAAACACGAAACGGAACAATGTTTCTGCAATTTCCATCTTCTCCATTCTTCAGGCACTCCTTTTTTTATTATTTTTATTTTTATCCGAACACGAAATTTTCCATCCAAAAATCAAGCACCACATTCAGGGTCCATTCAGAGCAAAGTTGTGCCCGGAATCAACCTTCTCCATAAAATGTATGCGCAAGAGGGAACAGCCCCGGTTTTTTAAATTTACTTGTTATAAATTGACGAAGCGGAAATTTGAAGAGCGCTAAAAATGTTTGGAATACATTCAGGCGGGCTCTCGTAACGTGAAGCGCGGAATTTCTACCCCTGTCATAACTAAACACCCCTTTTCGAGCATTTAGAGTGTTTATAAGAGCTGCAGAAGGGTTGAATCCCAACGGCGACTCGTTCAATACCCTCGAGGACACCGCAGTCTCGAATTTTCTTTTTTTTTGGCTCGGCAAAAAGCTACGACGCGGTCTTCAGTTCTCATCTTACAATACAGCAACCCCTTCTCTGCACTTCAATAATCACAAACAATTTGTTCGTATCCGTAAAACATTTATTTTTCGTCTTTGCGGAATTCCTTATACGATAGTTTTCCATGTTAAAAAAATTACTAGTATGTAGTCGGTTATAAATCTGCAATTGGTACGTATTGAGTCATACACAGGCACTGTATTCAAACTCAGACTGCCTATAATACTGCAATTATAGAGTCTCAGAAATTCAAAGCAAAGTACCTACTAATTTTTGATTATCGTTAACAAATATAAATTTTTGATTTTTGAAAAAAACTCTTTCTAAATTAAGTAATTTTAAAATCCGTAATGCGAAAACATTTTTTGTATTAATAGGTTATTGTTACCTTTATTAATTTCCGGAATTAAGCAAAATACATCCTGAGTTCATAAGAAAACTAAATTTTAAAAAATTTCAGAACTTGGTTTTACCAAAAGTATCTATTAGCAATCAAAACAGCCAAAACCAGTGCCATCGCCAGCTCATCGTCACTCATTCACCTTTTTTTAATCATCATATTAACGTAAACGAATCCTTCTTATTCTAACGTTTTACTAAACTTATTTTGTATTCACGTAGAATATTCATAAAATTGATAATTAATTTCAAAAATAGGGGAGTTGTTTCTGTAAAGCAAATTATTTATTATATTTTACCATCAGCGCCAGCATGATTCAGTGGTTATAGCACGGGCTCCGCTGCAGAAGGTCGAGGGTTCAAATTCCAGACTCGCTGCCTGCTCGGTCGCTTTTAGTAATTGGATACCTACGCTCGAATGAACAAGGAGTAATAATGCGGTTGTCTCATGCGTGATGCCCAACACACCACCACAAGTCATGAATTTGGCACGCGACAACCAAGCATACGGGAGCTCTGACCTTCCACCTTTGTTATGTTCATTTGATTGTGCCACTTCGTTTGGATTAAAGTAATATTCTAATTGCCGCTGCATAGGAATCAAATTTCTATTTTAATTGCCGCTCTTATGTTGATCACAGTTTTCATTATTTTTCTTTTAAGATTGAGTTATGGGGTCCAATTCCGCAAAGCCTTGAAGTTTCCCTTCGTAGGCCGAAATTGCCGATTCATGTTTTGTTGCACCTGACCCTGGACGCTTTCTGCGAATATACGTTTCAGATCTTTCCAGAACTATTTCATCATATTTCTCCATGTGGTGTAAGTTTTTGGGGATCCAGGTTCGCGCTGCATTTGGTTCCTCAGTCGATTTTACACCTTCGCCGACTCCGGTCAAACCAAATTCCATCTACGGGGGCCGTTAATAAATTAAGTACTGCAGGGACGGCTTTTGGTTTTCGATGGGAATCCATCGCGTGTAGTTTCGTATCGCTGTTTCACCGTGGAGTGAACAGAATTTCAACAAGTGTCGGATCTAAAGAAAACACGCTGGAATAGGTTTATCCCTGGAAAGGCAATTCATTGCGAATTTGCCGATCGTTTTTGGCGGATTAGTATCGAGCCCATTCGTTGTTTCTGTACCTGTGATGTTTCTGCTACGTATATTTCGTCCCAATGTTTTTTGGAGAAGTTGTCTACCTTTTTTTTCGGACCTGGAAGTAGCCCAGACTGTACCTGCATCTGGTAAAAAAACTCCAGAATTGTGTCTGCCTTCAGCGGAAGTCAAGGTAAAGGGCCTAGGTTCTAAGTTTCTAAGTGATTTCTAAGTGATTGAATTTTTTTTTGTGTAACAAGAAGCGACCTGCAGTCGCCGATAGTCCTTTTTTTGTATTACTAAATGTAAGGAGTAATTATATATATTGTGCTATTCGTGTAAACTCCGACGCCACTGGCCACGTAGTCGTTTGACAATTTAAGTAACGTGCGCCAGCGACGGCGAGTCCCTCCTCTTGAGCGCTCAAATTAACTATTTATAATATAGAACTATTAAATTACCATTTGTCGTCATTTTTGTATTTTTGCCATTTCCAGTCGTTTAATTATATGTGTTTTAAAATTCATTATATCTTTTATTATTTTGTATCTGTATTTGTATGTGCATGAAGTTTGCAAGCTTTCTAAACAGGAGGGAGGCACAGTATAGGTGAGTCCGTTTCCCGTAAGCTGCTGGCTTCTCGGCCTACCACGAGAACCTTCAACAAGCTGTCACTTGGAAGGTGGCGCCCACTAATTTTGATCTACTCTGTACACAACCAGGAAAATTTCCACCCGTAAGCGATTTCCGTGAATCCCCCCTACTCCTCTAAGCTAAGCTGCAGGCCTTTTTCCACCTATCCAGTTGCGGGTCGACGAAAAAGCTCCTTTGACCCGTAACACCTTGCAAATCAAACTACTTCATGGGATGTAGAACCTTGCCACCATTTATATGTTACCACTAATAATTTCTGTGCCTATTAAAGACGCGTCAAGCACTCGAAACTGTTCGATATTTCTGCTAACTTAATTATCGGTTTTTTAATAAACCGTCATCATTTTGAGAAACTTGTAGATTGAAGCTAGATTTCGTCAAAAACGAAAACTTTCTGCAATAAATTTATTATTGTTTTATGAAAATATAATGTGATTACAAATGGGAGTTATAGAATTTATTTCAGAAATAATACGAGAACGAACATCAAAGCCAGAGACAGACGATTTTGTTTACCTTGGGGTGGCGCGAGTAAAATTTTAACGAATTACGT
>JABXWE010054472.1:0-10882 GCA_014611495.1 Limonius californicus
GATTTGGGTAATTTATTAAGGTAAGTAAATTACAGGTTTTTCGTCAAGATTTCTTTCTTTCTGTTACAATTTTCATATTGTCAGATTCTAAAGCTTAATATAGACGGGACAATCCCTAGGCTACTGCAATTGACTTTTTAAAAAATCACTTTGTATCCATGTTCACATCCGCAGTTTCTTTTATATATTCTCCAATACAACTATTATGCATTTGTAAAACCATTCAACCCAGATTCTGCTGCAGTAAAATTCTTGTCCGTTATTTAATTGCGTTCCCAATTCATCTACTTTCATTTTTAAAGCAGCACCGATAATATCTTAGTAATGTGGCAGTGGCTTTGCTGCGTAAACACCTAAACTGCCTGATCCAGTGGCAGCTCGCTATAAGGAGCCAAAGAACTAGCGTGACAAACTAACCACAAGCATTTTTATTTTCTATATACTCAAAATATGTATACATATATTATTTATTTTATATTTGTCTCATTTGTCATTTTAAAACATAAACAAAGAATAAGTTAGTTCTAGTTCATAAATATACACCGTACGATAAGGTAAATGACCCTGTTAAGGAACGTATCGACAACCGACCTAGATTGATATGGCACAGCATTTCGACAGAATATAAACTTCAGCGGTGAAGGTGGGTGAATAGAGGAAGTGGGAAGTCGTGCTCTGAACGAAGAATTTGAGCCAGCCGTTAACTGGCTCCTCTTTAAGGATGAGTAACGTAGGCAACTTCATTGCGCTTCGAACACAGTCGCATGATGAATAAAATAAGCAATCTTTTAAATACGCCCTTTTCTAAATATTCGTTAGAGAAAAAGCTTAAAATAAAGTAATAAAGTAGATTTCTGCCTGATTTGTATATTTTAAACAGACACACTCCTTCTAGTGGTTCGAATTCTAAAGAGCGAGGATTTCACTGAAACATCTGTTTAAAACAATTGGCTATCAGCTGTAAAGGCTTTTATTAGCAACTTAAAAAATTTTCATAAACGAGTGATAGACTTATTGGCAAATAACAAAGAATGTAGAATGGATTTTGTATATCGCGTCATTTAATAGGTTACCTTGGTAAGTCACGATTTCACTAAAAAAGCTAAAATTGTAAAATCTTGCATAATTTATACATATTCATGACCTGCTATCTTTGTTACTTTTTTGTTCAATTTAGAATGTACCCACAATATTTCAAAATTGCTTTACTAATTTGGCGAAAGCAGATAACACTCGACAAGCGCTAATTTTAAACACAACGGGTGTGGTTTTCGGCTTTTGGTATATGACTTTATAAACTCTTATCAAATCCTCCGAAATTCTAAAATGTTTGCATAACAGAATGACCTTGAACTTTAAGAGCTCCCCCCCACCCCAATCTACTCCTCCACTGACATTACTACTGTAGAAATTTATGAACCGTCAGTAGCGGATTTTACATAAGGCATAATATATTGCAGCTATTGTATACCTGTAATCCTGTTGTTGCAATATAGCTATTTGTGTATTAAGAGCGCAAAATGATATATTGTCGATTGAAAGAGACAGTTGCCGCGCGACGAAGGAGCGCGGCAATCTCTTGAAATCGACAATGAATTTGCGCTCGAATTACACACAAGATTTTTTCTACAATCGAGAGTTCACATATTTCCAAAAATTTATTTAATTTGAGGAATGAAAATTAAAAGTACAGTTCTTACAATTTTTTATGACAATTCCAGATGATGAAGAAAGTCTAGATGAGTTTGAAATTGTATGTTCCGCCATTGTTACTGATTCAACAATTTGCACTTTAGATGATTCACCTTTACCCAAGATTTTCTGTGCCGTTTCAATTTTATTATTAATGCTTTCTTCAATGTATCCCTCGGCTGTAGAAGAACTTTTCCAACCTCCATGACGTTTCAGTTGGATGATATCACCTCCTCCATTAATTAGAAGAGTAGCTGACGTGCGACGAAAACTGTGACCTGTATATAATTTATAATCTGATAAATTCAAATACTGGGCGATTTCACAGGGTATTTTTCCAATTATATTCATTCCCACCACTTGTTTAGAGCATTTTCCGTTACAATATCGTAGAAATAGACGATATGGGGTGTCGTAATCTGATGGTCTCAACGCAACATACCTTCTGTAGAATGATAAAAAATCAAGTTCTTCACTATTAGTAACAGTAAAGACACGACTTTTTCTTGTTTTTGAGTCAGGAATTTTTACTATTAATAGCGAATCTTTGTCTTCAATGTCTTCTATGGTCATTTTCACAAGTTCATCTCGTCTACATGCACCGAAAACTCCCATAATTAATACTACCTGTCAATAAAATAACTTATTAATATTTACAGAGTAATGAGTAGTGTTATTTACCTTTTTCATTAAAAATATTTCATCTGGCGCTTCATAGAGGAATTTGAACAATTCTTCTTTGGTGAAAGTTCTTGATTTTTTTGGTTTGTATCCTACAGATTGGCGTTTTAGGTATGCGATTAACTTCGTATATTGGCTGATGTCAATATTGTTTCTTACAGTTAATACAGATCGTAGCATTGAGTACACCGACCAAAGTGTAGCAGAATTCATAGTTTTAGCTTTTTCGCTAAAGTAAGCCATCATTACGTTTTCAGTGTACCTTCTAACTTTCCTTGAATTACACCATGTGATGAAGAGTTCGTACTGCTTTTCATACTTCCCCCGCGACTTTTCTGGCAATAGGTTTAAAGTCGCGACTTTAGCGGCGCTTGCAATTTCAGGTGGTGTACATGAAAAATCACTACAATCATTTTCTTCTTCCATTTTTGCTGCTTCACGCTCACATACGATTATTATTTAGGAAATTTTTCACTCAAATGGAAGATGTCATTTACTTGTTGACATTGGATACTCTGAGCAATGCATATTTGATTTATAGTTAATAATTGGGAGAGCGAGCGTTTTTTTTATTTAGTCGCTTATAAGCGACAAAGTGACATTCATCGAAAAAGATGACGTTTGCGTTGTCAAATACGAGCGCAAATGCCTACTTTGGATATCGATTGTAGAAAAATATATTTTTTCAGTTCATCTAATCTAATCATAAACAATTAGTAATCTAAATTTTGCAGCGAAGGTGTGTTTGTTTGTACCTTTAGACGGTAGCGAAACACGAGAAGAATTATTTTGATGAGCACAATTTACATAATTTTTACTCCAGTTATATCTGTGAAATCACAGTCTTAACTAGCAGTCCTAAATAATCAAGCGCAAGCTTATCGAAAAACCGGTATCTATAGTTATATTACTACTGACAAATTTATTTCTTTAGGGAAGTTTGGTTGTCTTAGTGATCAAGAGTGTCTATACTTCTACATTAAGAGAATTGATTTAGGCTTAAATTCATTCAAAATACATTTTTTAACGGAGTCTATACCTCGTTTCTTTCTGCAAAATTGAAAATCTAAGACCTAACTTATTGAATTAATGTTTTATGGGAATAAACCTTTGTGTTTATTTACGTATTAACAGCAAATTTGCTATTTACTTTGTGTTTATTTATACAGGGTGTTCTGCAAGTAAAGGAACACAGTTTAACTACACTTTCCTGAGGTCAAATGGGACCGATTAAACCAAACATACTTTATTAGAAAAGTGCTTTCTTGAAACGTTACGACGACTAAAAAGAGAAAATAATATTTTATCATCGGGTATATTTCAGAAACAAAATGGCGGTTCAACCTGAAAATTGGTACACATCCACTTCAGGAGAAGCTGAACATTACTGCATATTGTAGAGGGCGCTGTCGGCAGGCGTCAGCATTTTTGTACTAAAATATGTTTGGTTTAATGGGTCTCATTTCACCTCGGGAAGCTATAGTTAAGCCGGGACCCTTTACTTTCAGGACACCATGTATAACACAATTGCTCTTAAAGATTGAACTTGAAAATGTCCGCATATAAATATTAACGTTCAAATTTTATTTGCCAAAAGGAAAAGAGGAAACAATTTTTACAAAAACTAATTTTTCCCAGTTCAACAATAACATGGGACATTGCATACAATATTCCACCTAAAACGTAAAATTATTCATCGTAATATTTTGAATAAGAGGATATCATTTCGAAAATTCAACACAGCATGCCATAGCAACAGAAGAAATTGAAAATTATTGGCTCTGTAATCTTTTGGTAAATTGTTGTACCTGTTGCTCAGACTTGAATATTTGTCAGGTGTATGTACTTTAATTTTATAAGTCGTTGAATAAAAATTACAAAATATTGAAGTATTGTAGAAAAAAAACAACCTTTCCTACAATACCTCAATATTTTGTAATTTTGATATTTTCTTATTAGGTAAGTTTATTTTGCTTTTTCTGAAAATGTGAAATATTTTTTATATTGTTATTTTAGTCTGAAGATGAACCCTAGTGGGTTCGAAAACGTTTACACCATTTTATACCTTTAACAACATTATATTTATTTTGTGGGATTGACTGTGGATTTATTCAACGATTTATCTACCTTATCCCGTATGAGGCCTACGGATTTCAACGAGTTTATTAATTTTATAAGTTACCCAAGAACGAAAAGGCAAATTATGATTGATTAATGTTTCTGACAAAATGTAGTTTGGTATTAAGATTCGTCTTCAGACAGGATAATAAATTTAAACCGTTACAGCTACCATGCGTCACTATTTTTTACATACTTTCCGTATTCGTCAGGAACTATAAAACCTTGAGGTCCAGGTCGATTGGCAGCCCCGGCCCAAAAAAACGTGTCCGCTCCATTTCCATCATAATTAAATTTGGTTATCAGCAACGTGTACTCATCCACTGCGTAAACATCCCCTGATACTTGATGATGGTACGAATTTAACTTGCCTAGGTATTTCCCTTTGTACGGACCGTCGTCATCCTGAGAAAATACTGACCACTTTATTAGTTTTTTGATCTTTCGCACGTGGGCGGTATGGGAGTGTTAGAAAAAAATGTATCGCTTCTGTGGAGACTTTTGCTGTTTAATTAGCGCCGTCAGAGAATACCAAAAACAGCTGTCAGATGCTTACAATTGAGAACAAAAGTATAAAACAATTTTGCTTTCACCAATTATTATGACATAGTGGAAGTTTCACACTAATTATATTTCTGGGGAAAATTGGAACACTGTTCCATACGAAATTCTTAGTCTAATGATCAAATGCTCATGTAATACATAAATTTTGAAATAAACGACGAATCTTATTTTGGTGGTTGTATTTTTTGTAAGAAAATGAGGTTGGTAAGGATTTGGAAAAAAGGAAAAGGTTACTTGCATTTGGTAGTTAACAATTATACAAACATTACTCACCTAATAAAAATCTAAGAAGTAAGAAAAGTAGGAAAGATATGCACAACATTTTACGTTCTTAAATTTCACATTTTTCTATTAAGTTTATTATTTCACTATTAGTTTTAACGAATAATCCATATGTTTCACTAAACTTTATCGAACCTTCGCGTAGGTTAGCAACGATCGATCGTCATCGAGCTTGATATTAAGACAGTATAGAGCGCAAGCAGTACCCGATAGGTATGTTTAAGTCAACTTTCTAAGACATTCAACTTGTTGCAATGAAAGTACCGGACCGGTTAAACTCGTGTTTGTTTAAGATGTCCTTTTTAGTATAAAACAGATCTACCTCCACCTAGAAATCGAATCTACGCGAAGAGCAATTTTTACTTGAAACTGCTTTCGGTATTCACCTCGCGTTTGGAAATAGCGGTGAGAGGAAATGGCATTATTATGTGCCAAACATTCAAAGTTATTGTTAAATTCGTTTTGGGTATTTTTTTTAAGTTATCAGACAAAAATGCTTTCATTTTGTTTATCGTGTGCTTGATCGTAGTTGCTTCACTTTTTTTTTAGTAAATGAGTAGGTAATTAAACTGCCTAACTGCTTAAAATTCCTGACCATTTTAGGTCGAAACTTGCCAGAGGTGGCTTGTTTTTTTCTATATCTTCAATCTTGCATAGATGGCCCATTCAAAAACCGTCGTTAATTAAAGCGGTGAAATCACTAAGCAAGGTTCCGTTATGTTTATGAAGTGTAAAATGCTAGAATTTTACTGCAGGCTTTAGGTAACTGTAGTAGGTTAGTAGAATATTAAGAGAAATGACCTTGATTTTCGCATAATGTTATTTTAAATTGCAGAACTTAAGAATGCAGTAGAAATTAAACATTATTACAGCTACCTAAATAGCCACTAATGCATAGCAAATTATAACTTGTTCGTTGTGTTTTATGGATATTTACGTCGTTTCTTAATTAATGTATACACGAATATGTTTGAATTAGAAGTATTTTACCAAAAGAAGATACCATGTATAGTTAATATTTTTCAGTGATGTGATGTAAGAGATTTTCTACGGGAAATTTTTAAAATTATTAATAAAGTGCGAATATAATGTATTTCTTTGGAACTTCGACCATGCGTCGGCTACGAATTTTTTAGTGATTTTGCGGTTGATGATTGTACAATGTACATTAAATGGGGAACCTACAAAATGCAGAAATCATTTACCCTGGCTTTCCCCATTCCAGCTAATGATTTATAACGATAGTTATTTCATAGAATATACTGTCCGTTCATGGCAACAGTCTACAATATTAACTTTCTTTGTTTGAATAGACACCAATTGACCAATCCGATTAAACGAGCAAATCAAAAAATCAAATGAATCTTTCGTTGCCGATTAAAATGTAGCGTCATCGATTTGTTTTAATAATATATCTTTGGATTTCTCTGATTTTTCTCTACATCAAAATATTAATACCAACATATTTTAGAAAAATTACATGCAACACAATTGTAACAATATTTTATATTTAAACTAAGACATTTATTAATGTTTCTAGCTATACAGGGTGTATTAAAACGTGCGGATAAAATTTACACCACGCTATTCTGCGTTGAAAAACAAGCAAAAAAACTCTAATACCTTTTTAGTATTAACTCTTCACATGTTGGTAATTAGTTTACGTATAATTTAATATTTAAGAATGCAAAATCCTCACGATTTATAGTTTTGGAAGACGTTGCAACTATGCATTATAGGCTGCGTTGAATTTTAAAATGTAATAATAAAAAATTGATAGCTGGTTGTATGACTGACGGTTTGATTATTGTCATTTTTGACATTTGAAAAAGTCCCTTTTCTAAAATTTTCGTAAAACTTCTGCTTCACTCATTATTCATTAGTTATTCGCTGTTATCATTGTTCTAAGTTACTTTGTTCTTTGTTTGTTCTTCTGTTTTGTGTTTTTGGTTTTGCGAAAAATCATGGCATACAGTTTTCCTGAGTACGCAGATACATATGTATTTGATATTAGGCGAATGTGGCGGTAATTTTCATCGAGCTTCAAGTTTATATGCCAAACGTTATGTACCCAACATTTCTTTATTTTTAAAAATAATTGTAATCACTTTTGTACCAACGATAAACCTTTTATATTAATGGAAAGCAGGAGACTGAACCCTTTTTAGTTACTCAGTTACGAGACGGTCACTTGCACCCTCAAATCGCAGGGTTGAGTTGCCAGAAGGAACGAACAGTTAGAAAATTGTAGAATGGGTCATTTGCGATGGAAATGGATTAAGAGATTAAAAATTATCTTTTTTTTAATTACTCCTCCTTGTTTACAGTCTGTCCAATTTTTGGACAATAAATAATTTGTATAGCTAATAGTATTAAATGTACTACAATGACTTGCAGGAATTGCTTTCAATGAAGACTTTCCTTTATCTTACAGAATATGTCATGGTTTTAGAGTAACTTAAACTATGTTTTATTCTATATACTTATAACTAATTGAATCTGTCCATTAGATCATTTGGATTGAAACGTTTTAGACGTTGCACTTCACCAGTGATTTCAAATAAATTTATAGCTAGCACATTTGGATGCACTACAGTTTTAGCACTATAATTCTCACTAAATTCTTGATTTCTTCTTTAACAGTTGGCATGTGCAGGCCTCTTTCAATTACGTGATTTGGCACATACCAGGGGGCATTAACCAATGTTCTCAAAACTTTGTTCTGAAAGCGCTGTAAGGTTTCAAGATTTGAATTACTGGCTGTGCCCCATAGTTGAATCCCGTATGTCCACACAGCTTTAAAATAGTTTTGTACAATAGCAGTTTATTTTCAAGTGATAAGTGCGATGTTCTGTCGATCATCCAATACATTTGTCGGAGTTTTATACCGAGTTGCTTTATTTTTGTAAATATGTGCTTCCTCCATGTCAATCTTTTATCTATGTGCATTCCTAGATACTTTGTGTCATCTGCTTGTATCAGCTGGTTACCATTTAGTGTAACTGGAGGACAGGTGCCTTTTTTAATGTAAACGTTACATGTACCGACTTAGATTCATTTGCCTTTATTTTCCATGTAGATAACTAGGTTTGCAACTTATTTAAATTTTCTTGGAGGTGTTGTGATGCAGTAATTGGATCGGCATGTACTGCTAGAACTGCAGTATTGTCTGCGTACGTGGCTGTTGTAGTTTTGTTAGTTGTCAGGAGATCTGCGGTATATATGAGATATAGGATAGGTCCCAAAATGCTGCCTTGTGGTACTCCGGATCCGATTGGTAACAGGTCAGTGCATTCGTCTTGATGTTTAACTAAGAAGAACCTATGTGTTAGATAGGAAGTAAGAACAATAACAAAGGCGTGTGGAAGGTTTTGTTTTAGTTTGAACAGAAGTCCTTCGTGCCAAACCTTATCAAAGGCTTGGCTGATGTCCAGAAATGCCGCCGTGCAATAGTTTTGTTCTTCAAATGCCAGATTGATCACATTAACTAGTCGGTGTACTTGTTCGATAGTGTTATGTTGGTTTCTAAAACCGAATTGGTGATTAGGGATCAATTTGTTATCCTCTAGAATTGGTTTCATTCTCTTCAAAAATATCTTTTCAAAAACTTTCGAAAGAACTGGTAACAAACTAATTGGATGATAGGATGCCGCTTCATTTGGATTTTTCCCAGGTTTTAACAACATAACTATCTGTGCGACTTTCCACTGACTGGGAAAGTGTCCTATCTTCAGTATTGCGTTGAATATTTGCTGTATAGCTTTGTACGCTTTATTTGTGAGTTCCTGTAGCACTTTACCGGTTATTAAATCAAAACCTGGGGCTTTGCGAGGGTTGGTATTTTGTTGTATTGTGTCTTCAATTTCAAAGAGACTGAAGCTTTTAATTGGAAGATCCATTTGATATGGTGCATTAAGATATTCTCGTATCATTTGCTCTTGTTCCAGTTCATTTATGCTGTTTGGTTTGCAAATGCTGCAGCTTTCTCTTCGTTGCTCCGAGCCCATTTATCATTTTTATCTTTAATTGGTGGAACGTGTACCCTGGGCCTTTTCAGTTTCCTTGTAGCTTTCCACAGTGAGAAATCTGTTGCTTCTAGTGGTGATAGTTCGCTGAGGTAGTTCTGGATTGCTTGGTTTTTAATTTGTTTTAAAAGTCGTTTCAACTCCTTTGTTGCTTTGTTAAGTTTATTTTTGTCATATTCACTTCTTGTAGCTTGCCATTTTTCCTAAGTTTTCTTTTCTCGGAAATTTTTTGTTTAATTACAATGGGACATATTTCCTAAATGGTGTATAAGTTGTGGTCGGGTGTTGCTGTCCATGCTGCGTTCTGAATTGCTTCAGTTAACTCTGCTACTGCTATATCAACTTGTTCTGGAGTCTTCAACGTTATATTCAGATTAATTGTCTGGTCTATTGTTGTTCTATATATTTCCCAGTTTGTTTTCTTGCTGTATAGTGTTGGTTGCTTTTGTCGTTCTAGGATGTATGAATACAGTGTGATTATAACTGGCGAATGGTCTGACGATAGATCGAAGCAAGATTCTACTTTGATTTGTTTCTCGTTAATTCCTTTTGTGACTCCAAAATCTAGTAGATCGGGTATTTTTTTCCTATCGGTCGGTCGATATGTAGGTTCTCTGGTCGATACTGCTGTTAAATTATTGCTCTTAAAGCAGAGCATAACTGTCTGCCTTTTGTTGTTGTTGTTGTCCTTGAGCCCCAAAATTCATTTTTTGCGTTCCAATCTCCTCCGGTGATGAATTTATTTCCTAAAGTATTGAAATAGTGTTCGTAGTCTTCCTTTTTGTTATTGTACTTTGGTGGCCAGTATACTGCTGATATGTTTATCTTTCCCATATGATCTTCTATTGCCACTGTTGTTGCTTGTAGATGTTCCGTGCTATAACTTTATAGTTCATGGTGTTTTATGCCATTTCTAATAATAATTTCTGTACCCCATGTGCATTGCCATCGGAATATCTAGTGCTGTATATTCTATATCTTGGTATTTATAGGTGACTTTTGTGGGTGAAGTGCGTCTCTGACACTAACAGTATATCTATTTTATTAATTTGTAAAAACTGTTTTACTTCTTGTGCATGTTGGCACAAGCCGTTGGCATTCCATATACCAATTTTCAATAATTGAGCCATTAGGACATTTTACTAACTAGCGTTGAGATGAGGTTCATTATTGTAGCCATTTGACTGATAAGCTCTTTCATCATACTTTTTAACTCAGTTAAATCGCTATTCTGTTGGTTCGATGTGAATGGGTTTGTTTGATTAATGTTATTTATTTGTTGCGGATCTTGTTGTATAGTCCGCGCTTAGGTTATGTTAGATTGTACAGGGTGGGCAAATTTCGATGTTTGTATAGGGTAACTCGGTAATTATAGGAGATACAAAAAAATGGAAGGCACATTTTCGATCTCTTTTTTTGAGACAAATTCACTGGCGGAAACAAAAATTTGCTATCGTCTTTTGTTTTCGAGTTACAAACAAAAGTTCGATTTTTCGACTTTTAGACACATGTGAATATCG
>JABXWE010054473.1:0-12363 GCA_014611495.1 Limonius californicus
AGCTTTTAAGGCATTTAAATGACACCCTGTATATATATATATATATATATATATATTGCTGTGTTATATGAACCTTGATTTAGATAATCTAATAGAAAATTAACTTATTTAGATAACTTAAAGCTATTTTATGCTGTAAACCTGAAAAATAAATTGTTAGAATTAAGCAAAGGTCATGTTCAATTAGTGTTTGTCACCTCCGTTGATTTGAATTCTCTGTTTCGTTTTGCTTGTTCGTAGTTGTAATAATTATATGAAGGTATTAGAGATACTTATCAAACTTGAGTATGAGTTTTTCATCTGAAAACAAGATATGAGATTTGTGTATTATGTTCGACAACTATCAACTAACATGTAGTTTTGGAGGAAAATGGACCTTTCAACTGTATGTTTTTGAGTAATATTTGGATATAGGTGTGAAGAACATTTTAATATGATTTTGGCAATCATTAATTGTACTATTATTATTATACTATAATTTCAAGTGATTTATGTTCAAAATAAATATGAATTATAAATAATTGATCGGCCGTGTGAGGTCTCAAAACATTTCTTTTTAAATAAAGAATATGGTTGTATTTTCAGTTTTGATTTGAATGATATTTCCAAAAAGTTATTTTAATATTTAAGATTTGGTTAATTTGTGTTAATTTCGTTCTGTTTTCCGATTGGTTAGCGATGTCACATGTTTTTTGTAAAATATACTTGTATTTGTTTGTATTATGATGTTGCCATGGTTACTTGTTAAAAAAAGAGGAAGAACAACGGGGACTGGCCACGAATATCTCAAAGTGAACAGACGCTGGGCTGGAGAGTCAATTAAAACTGTAATTTTCTGGGTGTTTATTATATCCTGTTTGAATAACACTATGTAATAACTGTTGCAGTTCCAATTAGTGTTATTTGTACTTATCTATGTGAAAAATTGATACAATTCAGTAAATTAGCCGAAAATCAAGAATTTGGAGCGGAGTATCAAAGTAGCGTCAATAGACTTCAGTTGTTTTTTTTTTCGACATGTTCGTATCTGTGTTTGACGTTTAAAACGTCAAGAAACTTCAAGGTTAGGAATCATCTAAAGAAACTATACAGGTGCAACGTATTTATGAGTTTATTGGTGTCTTTGAACATCTGAAGTAATAAGCAGTAAATATTATTTGGGTTAATTACTTGTGACTTTCGTTTTGAAGTTCAAATTCAACAGGGCGTAGGAGTGCCATTCTAATTTTAGTTAGTTTAAATCTAGTTACTTTTACCAACGCCAGAAGAAAATAAGCAAGTGCTTCTATGTGAAAACGTGGGTCCGTTTGAAAGTGCTTTGTTAAATCAAACTATACTATTTATTTCATGTAACTGTGTCATTTAATTGTTAAAGTTGTTTAATGTTTCAAAAGAAAAAACTTAGATAATTCGATAACATTTAATTCCTTTCCTTGTTGCATGCATATTTTAAAAGTTTATGTTTACTACCTTGCTCAGTTAACCAACGCAAGAATTTGGAGATTATACAGCAGTTACCAAAATTTATATTATAAACCCTGAGATAAGAGCTCTTTTAAAGTTTATGTTTGAAGTGTGCCCTTTGTGTTGTTTCAACAACTTATAATAATATTGCAATATTTTTTTACATGTGTAAGAGAGATCATCTTTATTATGAGTGCAAGTCAAGCAGCATTCCTTTTTTTAACGTAATACTTTTTGTCTCTTCAATATGGGGCTCATATGTAGGTCCCTCAATAAAATATAATAATAATAATAATATAACATATATATATATATATGTGTGTGTGTGTGTGTGTGTGTATTATGATATTTTATTTGTATTGAAAGCTAATTATTTCAGTTTTAAAGGGCCGAATTTCCTTGGGTGAGAAAAGTTCCAAATATATATTATGACTTTACATACCAAGCGAGTAAAAACGAGCAATTTATAGATGATTAGCAATGACTCTCTTCTTTTGATATACAATATGAGCAATAATAAAGCACGCTGAAATAAAAAACCCACGATCGTAGTTATTTGCATGTTATGTAAAACAGAGATCAGTCATTTTCAACGTATTCAGAATATCTAAAATAGTGGCTGTTAGTGTGCATAAGAGAAAGCCTTTGTTGTGGAGCAATACTTCTCCCATACCGAGTTGCATATGCTAGTCAACCTGATTGCAATCCCTAGCCCCCCCCCGCTTCCAAACCTCTAAGCCACACAAACATCTGATGCACAGTTACGGACAATGGACGCGTTTGGTAATTTGTAATGTATTGTGTTACCGATTTAGATATTATTCTTTTAAGTTTTATGTGGGTATGATGTAATGGGATTGTAACTACATTATTGCCTTTCTGATTGTGAGAGAAAGATATGGGCTTTGCTGATCAGGAGTTTTATTGTATTATGTCGGATGTTTAAAAGTAAGTAAAATAGTGCAAGCAAAGGAGGTATACTCAAAAATTGTGACTTGAATGTTTACCTATAGAACGTCGATCTGATTACGTATATAGTAATTGTTACACTTAACTAAATATTGAACTGTGAACTCAGTAAGTGCTATATGAGGTTTCTACAGTTGTATGTTCTTACTTTATAATCCGAATTGTAAGTTCGTATTCGATTGAGGGCTAACAGCTCCAAACTTATGATCAGAGCTCATTATCAGAACTGTGCACTCACCTCGTAGTGAATTTTGGCAATCTCCATTCCATTGGGGCAGCCAATATTTTAAACAGCTGTTTTAGTTGTAAACATATCCGAAGTCTTGTAATGTCTATCTATTCTATTAATGTTTGTATTACATATACATATATGACCAGATCAATATACACATTCGACTATATGCGAAGAGCAACCAGAGGCACCGCATTATGCAGTGCTATATAATGGACCGTGATGACTTTGTATACCTCTCCTAGGCACCCTCCTCGATCTCGTTAAAAATACCCCCCTCGCAATGCGATGAGCATTGTTGATACTTTCACAGGCAATACTACACCACCTTTCATGAATTTACAGATACCATCCCAACGCAGAAACCAAAGTAGCAAGACCCCAAATCACATACTCAGAAGCAGAAGCAAGAACTCACAAAAACGAAGGAAGCCCAGGGTTGAAGAAGGCCAAATCCTAAAACGGCCTTCCATATAGGACATTAATTATCAATATAAATGAAATCTATTATATTAAGTTTTTGTGAATAAACGTATTTCCATTCGTGTATATACTTCAGTTTAATTGACAAAACGGTTAAGTTGGTTCTGTTTAAACTGTGCTCGAGTTGTTTTAAAGCGGCGCTTAGGAAGTCTAAGTTTTTTTAGTTTTAGTAACTTACATGGAATCTCAAAAAAAATGGATTTAAAATTTCTTCAAATTAATGCATATTGCCTTTCATTGTGATAGCTCAGTTGGCAGAGCGCTGACTTTCTGAGCCAACGGAATCGATATTTTACTGTAGGCCCTTCGTGTTTCTACCATAACGCTAATAAACACATGACTGAGAAGAGGCCGGTGTCTAACAGTGGCAGGAAATGCCTGTTGATTGACTTTGAGCAAGTCAGTATTTTGTCTAACGGTAATTACACGTACAGGTAGTTCTTGACTTACGGTAAGGTTTTGTTTATTTGGTCGTAAGTCAAGGAAAGGAAAGGGTATGGCACTAACATCCTGTTAAGGGATACGGCTGGTAACACAGAGGGTTTTTATTTATTGGCATGAGTATCTCGCATCTTACGATACTAAGAGATGTGGTGAGTACTGCGCCTTCACAGTCGCATTGTTGAATCACTGATTCATAATGAGCTCGTTGCTAAAAGTTGACAATTGCGTAGACTGTCCGCGTTTAGACTTTTAAGATGCAACAGTGATTTCTAAAACATTTACCATTTGTTACCGTGAGGCTTTGAGTTTCATGATCTGAAATTGTTTGAATGTTATCATTCCATAGTTTTGGTGGCTCCTTTCTGATATATTCTACCTGGTAAGTCCTCTTAGTGCGAGAAAAGAAGGTCATTAAAAATATGATGATCCGCTACTGGAATTTCAAAGCCAAATCTCTACCACAGGAGCCTAACACGTTTAAGTTGTTTTATTCTTCTTAATGTCAATTTTTTGAATAAAACGAAGAGAAGTTCCTAGACATAATTTACAATTACAAGAGATTTATGTATTAACAACTGGGATCCCTCAAGCACAATATAAGTCTGCGATTTCAGTTCTTACAGTCATGTTAACATGCTTTCCCTATTACGTTCGCTGTCCGTATATTTTTCCTTACAAATCCGTTGTTCTTCCAATTCGTTAGTTGTATTGTACCATTGTAACATAACAACAACATCGGATTTGTTATAAGGTTTTTCATATGATACTTCCAAATTCTATAATACTGTATAGTATACCTATGTCGAACTATTAGTTGTAGCCACAAAATATAAATAATTATCATTTATTTTTATACTTATAGTAAGATAAATATTACAGTTTACTGATCGTATGAGTGTGAATTACATTATAATCTATGTAATGTGAAAATCGCTATATCATATGGGTTGTTTATTGAATCCATTCATCCAGTATGCATACAACAGTCGCTGCGGCACTTGCTGTCTTGATCCTTATCACGCGGCTCAAACCGTTTATTTCAAACATCTAAAGTTTCATGTAGGTATTAAATTTTTGCTTTTTCCAAGGTTTTTATGTCACTACTCGAGTTTTTGAAGTATAGTAGGAACTACAAACATGTTTGGGTAAAACAATTTTGATTTCAGTTCTGCAAATAAGATATCAGATTGAACTATTCCAATTCCATTAATTTTCCGTAGCTTTTCAATCGTCCCCAGTTCATTCGCCTTCGAACGTAAATTTCTTGCAATTAAATTAATGTATTAAATAAAGGCGAGCGTGTTAATAGGGAACCCTTAAACAATCTGCAGTCAATTTTCACTTCGCAGTTTCAATATACATAAACTGAAAGTAAAATCGAGTTAGTGAACTTTTAATGCTTTTAACGGAATAAAGGTTATTACGGTGTTTGCACAAACGTAAATTGATTTAATTGTTTTGCCGTCGTTGAACTCTACAACTTCGCTTCTTTAGGATTGGTCTTCGATTTAAATGAAGCATTTCGATTCATTGTTATAAATTCCATTTGTGTTCAGCATCGAAATTTAGCGAAGAGCTTTAAATACTTCAATATCCAATTTGTATAATATTTTTTGGGTTCATCTAAGGTCAATTGGAAAGTGAGTAAAAATCAAATTGATAATTGAATAAAATTGAATTAAATTAAAATTAGTTATCTATAAATTGGATACGTACCAATAACTAATTAAAATATTCTAAAGAGATAAATATTTTTCTGATTTTTGCAAGTAGTTCAAGATTACCTCAAAAGATAATGATCCAGAAATCTTGTGTTCACAAACGTAAATTTTTCCATTTTCAGCGGTTTTTATTATTCGAGTCCTATTATCGTACAACAATAGAAAACGCTTTCAAATCATCAGGCTCACAGAATTCATGAATAAGGTTAATGGCAGTTTTAGGAAACGATCGAGCTTAAATATTCTGTGAGTTGGTATATAGAATGTGGAAAAAATTATTTTTAGAATGCTTTGCGCATTATTTCGATTATTATCTGATCTTAGGTCTTATGAATACACAGAGACCCATGAATAATAAACCAGTATTGTGCTTGTAGGAAGTAAAAACAAAAAAAATGTCACAAAAGAAGAAAACACTCATATCAGAGGAGGTTTGCTCATTCTAGAAAAACGTGGCCCCAATCTTGATCTGAATCATTCGGGAGAGGCATGTATAATCCGCATTTTCAAGCAACTTCTGCTATTCAAGGTTATGTTTTATACTCTGTATCGAATGGTGCTTGGACGCCTAGTTGTTTATCATAAAGCACGGGAATTCTACAGCTTAACTTGTTCGGATCTTTAGAGAAGGCTGTAAAAGCTCGTAAATTTAAGTCACCCGATAAGGTGAAAATTGCAATACGGGAATGGTGTCCCAAACGACCTCTTGAACGTGTTTAGAAAGAAATTTATAGACTATCGTACCATTGGGACTCTTATTTCTAAACAAAGACAATTATAGAGTTGTAACCAACTTAAATTCGGCTTTTCGTAAACAGCTCTTGTATTAAGTCGTGATTTTCGTCTACTATGAATATTACCTAAATGTGCGCTCTATAGGTAAGCATTTTGTTAAAATCTACGTGGCTTTTCTCTGTTCGTAACAACATCTGGTACACCTTAGAAAAGGTCTCAAGAGGCCAGACAGGGCAATGTTCTTTAGAATGTTAAGGGTAAATAAGGGGTACGAGAGTATTAAGGGCCACCAGCAAGGGCAGTCTACAAAAGACAGTGTTGTTGGTATACAGGCGTCAGCTTGCATATGTTTGGCTTAATAACTGATTAATTGCGTTTGCAAACCTATTAACTGATTGCAATGCGATTATCCTCTAAGCTGAGGTAAGGTGCGATATTAGTATTACCATTCTATATATAAACATGGGCTGCATTCTGTAGAAGCACACGTAGGTGTAGCGACAGTGACATCCCATCTTTGTGTGTGTGTATTGGTTGGTGGAAGGTTGCGTATTATTTACTTTTTATTATATGTGGTTTACAAGTTCTGGGTCCTATTATGGTTATTACACAAGATTGGTGTATCTATGTAAGTAGTTGTTGGAACCAGTAGCGTAGCGAATATAACTAGCTATATGCGTAGACAATATGTGTGGCATGTTTAATCATTAAACCCTTGGCAAAAATTGGGGGAGGTAGTCAGCTGGCAGAGGGGGTCTCGTTAAGGCGTCTAGTTGGAATTATTATTATTACTGTGAATGTTAATCTCCTGTTCGCATATGGGGCTAAAGGGGAATGTCCCCCGTGAATAACAGAGGATTCGTGCACCAGAAGATACGCATAATTGTAGTAATTAATTTATGATTACGAGTGGCTGGGTAGGGGCTGGAGAACCCCCGGTGAGTACAGCTGCCCAGCATTTATTGACAGGTCAGTAAAACTGTGTTTTATTATCTGTTGCATGTCACCTGCCTGTCGCCGCCATCCAGTGAGTCTGATCGCATCCGCTGTTTGTTTACCGAGAAACTCCATGCTACCTCTGATAATCATATTTTTTTTGCGCCCCCGCAAGGTCGACCCTAACTTGTATTTCTAAAATATATTATTATAATATGTTTAAAATTATTTATTTTACATAAGAAAGCTCTAGTTCTGTTTTATTTCGACGAGTGTGAACATAAATGCAGTTATAAAGAAATATACGTTTGACATAGCATACTCTAACAGCCTCAAGATTCTATTATTTGTTAGTAGCTTGTAACAAAAGGGAAATAGCAACGTAAATGAGTTCGATATCGGGCATTTTATTTACCAGAATCGGTTCTAATATTTGTATAATTCTGGCAGATCATAATTTTTCTAAATAACAAAATCAGTCAAGATCAAATTCATTATTCGATAACGTAACATTTACAGATTGCGTCCCATCTTTAAATATTAGTTTATATTCCTATATTTCGCTATATATAATTTCATTTATATTAAGCTGAAGGAGAAGTCGTACTAGAAACCACTTTCGATTAAGTTCTGTAATGGTAAAATGGAAATTGCTGCTCATTTCAGTTGACAATTAAAAATCATTTACATCCATTTGCTCAGACGTCGACGCAATTTACATTTCATTCTTGTGTCAATGACTTTACTGTTGCTATCAAGTGATTTTCCTTCTGTACACAAATTACTGGAAGCTCGCCAATTTAAACGTTCAACTTATTGGTAGTCGTAAGGTTTCACAAATATTCAAAATGGAAATACTTTGAACACATTTACGGCCTTGTAGTTAAAATAACAGTTGTGTAAAGAGATTTGTGAATTTTTAATAGAGTGTTCATTGCATTGGAATAAACATTGGACGTTGATTCAAGGGCGAATAGAACTCTGTTTCATCATATGCAGAACTAATAGAAACTATTATGGATTGGGCTACAAGAACAAAAACATCGTCTCTTCGTATTATTTCAAGTACGATAGAGGAGTTGAACGGCATAGTGTGAAAGACTTCTATTATATTCCTCAGTAAATATAAGTTAATTTCAATCACCCGTTAATTTAAAAATTTAGCAGGAATAAATGTTCATTATTTAGAATCTTGAAATTCTCAGTATGATGATGTAACTTCTTGAACAATACATGAGCGTTGCCTCAATAGCCTAGTGGGAAAACTTTTTCTTGTGCGTGTAAAACTGGCAATGGAATTTCTATATCTATATACAGAGTGTTGCAGAATAACGTTCCGAAACTATATGGGTATAATAAATCAAATACGCGCAGAAGTCTATATAAACATAGATCGAAATATACATAATATAAGCCTCCAAAGTTTTCAAATTATATATCGTGAATATCTCTGGAGCTATTATCACCAACTTGGTACAAAATTAAGGATAAATATATATCAAAAAAAGTATATAAACCTTCTAGAAGGGCATCTAGGGATCAAGGGTGGTTCGTACCCCCAAACCTGTTTGTATGTAACACAATTTTAAATTAATAGAAAAGTTCGTTACAAACATTTTTGGTTCGTTGAATTTTTTCATATGATCACTCCTTTTCAGGTAAAATGTAAATAACGTAATCAAGGTTTTTAATTCGATGAATTATTGAAAATGTTGTAGATCCAGCAGACCTAGATCACCAGACTTAAATCGCTTGGATTTTTACTTATAGAACCATTTCCAGGGTATTGTGTATAAATCACCGCTTGACGTCCTAAATATTTTACAACAACTAATATTATTGTAATGTAATTAGAAATACACCACGGATTTTTAAAATGTGCGACAGTTTCTAACTAGAATGCCAACGGCATGTTTAAAAAGTAACGGTGGCCATTTATTTAAAATTGTATAAAAGCATGGGGGTAGAAACCACATCAATCCCTTAGGAAAGCCCCGTCTAGGGGGCTTGTGATTTCTAAATTCGACATTAATTAAGGTCTTACTTACCTGTAGTTCTGTACAAAATTTGGAAATAATAGCTTTATTAGCTCCAGAAGTATTCTAGGAAAACATTTTTTTAAAGTCTTTAGAAGTCTCTAACTCTTTAGGAGTACCTACATATTTTAACATATATTTATATAAACTGTTTGGTTTATTTTGATGAGTTCTACATATATGCCCTTAAAGTTTTGGAACGTTATTCTGAAACACCCTGTATATTAACAAATGTAAGTAGTTCTAGTAGAATTTCCTGAAATGAGGTTAAACAGAATCAATTGAGTGAAACATGAGAAATCTAATCCTCATTTTGTTAGACAAGCTGACAATGAACGTGTTGATTTCAATATTAGTAAATATTTTATTTAAAGCACAATTTGTAATACATTTTTCAAATAAATAGGTACTCTTTACTAACTTTTCAGTTAGGGTCGTCGCCCGGCGTACTACGGGGATGCAGACGCAGCGAAGATCTACATACCAGGTGTTAGGTGTCGAAGGTTATGATGTCAACGACCTCAGACGTCACTGTTATTTCTAGCTGAATACACGTCGAGATTCTTCGTGTTCCATATAAAACTGTACTAATTGCTTGCATTTAGTGAAAATGCAAGAATTGAATGGCAACAAAATGTTTTCCTATTACAGCAGCAAATTAACAGAAATTAGCCCCAAGTGCACAGTTGGAACAAAAACTCGAACAACAAGAAAAAGAATATTACAAAGATGAAGAAGAACTCATCAGGGAAACGGAATGGGTGACTAAGGAAAAGAAAAAGAACAGAAAAAGAAAAATGACTACATCGCCGGAAACGTCACCACAACAACAGCAAGACGCTAAATAGGCACAAAAATAAAACCCAGTAAAAATACCAAAATCGCCGCCACTTATTTTGACCCAAATTAAAAACAATGATGCATTACAACGCGAACTAAAGACAGAAAAGTTTACATTTCAAACATTTATGATGTAGAACGAGCAAGTAAAAATAAACATAGAGTCTGCAGAAGAATACAAAACTCACTAAATGAAAAAAAGCACTTCTGGCACTCATACGAAAATAAACAAACAAGAAACATAAAAGTCATGGCGAGGAAGATGCACCCGTTATGCGCTCCAGCAAACACAGTAGAAAATTTATATCACCAAGGATATAAAATAATAGAAGCCGTTAATATTCTGCAGAGAAAAGATAAGAAACTCCTCCCGCAATTAATGCGAATCTTCATAAACGAAGACATTAAAAAAATTTACGAGATAAAAGGGATACTAGGCATGAAGGTTGAAATAGAACTCCTGAGAAAATCAAAATTCGTCTCTCAATGCAAAAAGTGCCAAACTTATGGGCACACCCAAAGATTCTGCAACAGAGAATTAAGATATGTGAAATATGCTGGAAAACGCCAGACAAAAGAATGCAAAAGAATGAAAACAACATACCAAAATGTGTCAATTGTGGCAAAGGCCACCCAGTCAGCTACAGAGGATGCGAAGTAGCCAAAAGGATTCAAAAGAAAAGAAACGAAGCAACCAGATATAACCGAAACAATGCAAAAAAAAGGAAGCCAGAAAATAAAGCATTGTGTAGATGGGACCCAAGAGCATTCCCAGCACTACCAAATACTTAATAAAAAGAGGAAATTGAACAGAAAATAGAAGTTTCGACAAACCAGCTAATAGAAAGCCTAATCTCCAAACTTGAACAACAGGAAAAAAGTTCGAGCAGCAAGAAAAAATGCTAAAATCAATCTCTGAGAGATTAATAAAACTTGAAGGAAATATTAATAAAGCTACTGTTTGAAAGGAACAATAATGACTTTTGGGGCGACGCCAGCAAAACTAACATCAACTAAATGTAAATTACCAGAACAAAGTATTGAATAGTATCGTAGAAACGCTAGAAACGCTGATATCCACAAGGATCTAGGGAAAACAGCCTGACACAAGAAATAAGAAATCCTGCCCAAAAGCACGACACCATGCTTCATGACCACGTACAGATCTAATGAGAAGGCTCAAGAGGACCAAACCATTTGAGCTATTGTAAAGAGACGTGAAAATGTTAGTGAGAAAAACAGAGCAAAAGTGAAGTGGAAGCACACGAATAAAGTGTAAAATAGCACTGAGAGGAATACGAGTGGGTAAATTTTTAGCATAACTATTTAGTTAATTTATGTGAGACAAAAATTGCTGATTAGTCTTTTAGACTAGTTGTAATGTAACATCACTATAAAAAATGAAGCTTTTTCATTTACAATGGGATATAATACGACATCCGGAATGATATATGTCTAACTCTCAGTTACAACAGGTTGCACATTGCCCTGATGTGACACAGAGCTATACATTTCTATAAAATAAGCGTAAGTATAGGCGTAGCAATGGCGCATACATTAATGGTGCTTTTCTTGTATATTTTACACAAACATAAACTGCACATTTCCCCACTTATGAAATATCTCTCCATTAACAGTATAATTGCATAAAACATTATTTATAGAACTTTGTCTGGTAGAAGTAACATGAATAACTTTAAATATTATTACAACTGATTCAAGTTAATATAGAAAGAGCGTTGAAATTTAAAGCGGAAGAATACTACCTATGCATTTAAATAAATTTAAAAATGTAAAACTTATACATTTTACTAAATTCAAATAATATCATGTAGAATAAGTATTTCCACTGCACTATAGAAGCAGGACGCTCTATCCCACCTTAAGGCTGATCTAACCCAAGTGCAGATTTCAAATCTGCCCCTTTCTTTTGGCTATAACGCAACCAACATTACAGATTACTACTATTATTATTATTTCAGGTGTTCAACTGTCTACCTGTTTTCGCACCCTTATTTTGTGTCTTCAAAGAACCATAAATCAACGTGGGCAATAAACATATAGTAAACGTGCCTTGTGGTAGATATAATAATGTTTTCAATGTTGAAAATACTTAACCACAATAATGCAAAAATTACCAAGAAATGTAATTTAGAAATGCCACTTAAAAAACTTATTATTAATCATATTCAATGTATATTTTGAATTTTGAGGTGTTGGTAAAATTTTATATAGCACACATGACTCGTTAGAATTTATCCACTTAATATGATTATGTAATATATTCACCTCTCGATAGTACCTTTTCCTCCCGGAGTTGAGAGAAGCAGATGCACTTGCTTCCCTAGGTGAACAAATAGCTATTACATAATTTTTTATTGGTACTTTTTATTTTTAGGAACCTAGTACCTACGTTGTTTTCATTGAAGTTTTTGTTTCTTATTAAATTTTGTCATTAATTTGCAAATTATGAAATTTGTTCAAGAAAGATTTTGTTAGTGTA
>JABXWE010054474.1:0-17629 GCA_014611495.1 Limonius californicus
ACTTGGATGCCAGATTACCCTGTAAAGAGCATATAAAGAAAAAAAGAGAAAAACGAAATATAAAATATAGGAATATGTATTGGCTCTTCGAAAAGAACCCCAACTCTCAATACATAACAAGTTACTTTTGTACAATCAAGTTTAATACCAGATGGAAATACGGTTGTCAACTTTGGGACTGCTCCAGCAGAACCAACATCAACCAAATATAACATTTGCAGAACAAAGTAGGTACTGAGGAATAGCGTAGATGCACCCGAGTACCGTAGAAAAAGTGATATCCACAGGGATCGAGAAATTAAAACCGTGTCGGAGGAAATAAAGGACCTTGCCCAGAAGCATGAGACTAGGTTTCATCACTACGTAAACGTCGACGTAATCCAGCTCCTCGACAATAAAGATCTGGTGAGAAAGCTCAAGAAGACAAAAAAAAGAAAGTAGGTAGGTTTGTTTAAGCAAGGAGCTACAGAATATATCCAATTTATGTTTTCTAATTGATAGCCATTTAAAATTCAATTAGACTTTAAAATTTTTAACCTCTCAAGTAAACATATGTCTTCTCACTCTTGCTTTTAGGTAAAGTGTTGCCAAAAATGTAACTATTTTAATTTATAATTTGTAACATACGTTAGCTCTAGAAGGTATTTTGAGTGCATGCTACGGTTTAGCTTACCCGGCTTTGATGGTGTAGAAGTTAGCATATTCGCCTGCAGATTCAAAGGATGCGGGGTCTAATCTGATTGAAGTCGACAAAATTTTTTTAGCGGGGAAAAATCTGAAAGTGCGCCTTCTGTCGGATAAGAAGTAAAACCGTGATTCCCCTGGCACTGCGATGTGCTACACGTTAAAAATCTTTACCGCGGTCGAAACTACCTTCGAGAAGCAAAATCCGTAGTGAGGGTTTACAATGGGCCAAATATGGCCCGAATCCAAAGAGATGCTTAGAAAACCACGTCTTATATATAGCCCAATCGAAACCAACCAATCAAGGCTTTAGTCTACTCTTCTTGTGTATTGTCATGTGATCTACCATAGTATTTGTGGCATTCTTTATTTTGTTTTTACTGTGATTTTTGGGTAGTTCTCTATTTGTACTTAGTGTGTTTTTTCTACAAACGTTATTTTTATTACGAGCCAATTCTTAATTGTGTCAGATGACATGATTAAAAGTTACTTCTCAAACAATTTTAAGACATGGTAAGTGATACTCAACCTTAACGACCATTTTGACGGTTCCAGCTGCGTAATATGCTGGAAAACCCCAGCAATTTTTTAAGTTTTCAGTCATATTTGATTTGAAAGAGTTAGTTGCGGTGTTTGATTAAGTTTGTAGTTAATAAGTTCCAAAAAATTACTCTTTCTAGTAAGAGAGAAACTTCTATTGAGCCACTTTGGAAATTTTTTAAATAAAATACATTTAAATGATAGGAATTAAAATAAAAAACGTGAATTGGATATGAAACAGATGGAACCGAAAATACGATTATTGTAAACCAAAAATAAATAAAATAATTGACCCTGAAAGAAATCTAATATAAATTAAATTAAAGGGAATTTAATATTCTAGAATTAAAATAATAAACATTGTGAATATCTAAAGTTTTTTTTTAATTATTATTAAGTTTAATAAATATTTTTATGCTAATAGAACTATTATATTACATAAAATTACTATGTATTAACTGCATTCTGGTACCTACGTGCGCCTGCTACTAAAATGTTACTATCCTATTCATCAAATAAATTCCATGTGCAAAGCAATGCAGAGCCTACAAGACGGGAATTTCAAAAGGATTACTCCTCTCCGGCATCATCTTTCTTTCTAACTGAAATAATTGTTTGCAAAGTTAAATAAATATGATGCTATATTGGATAAACAAAAAACAAAAATTTGAGCTATTTTGAATAGGTTAAGAAACATATTTACTTACATTTCAATTTCTTGTTGCAGTTTATCAGCAAGAATTATTCCAAATTTTAAATTAACTGCTATTATTGCCGCCTCAACTATTATTATACTAAGTACCTAACTGAAAATACAAAACAGGAAACAGGCAATTATAATTCACCATATGATTTTCCCAACTGCTGTTGACTTATTTCTTATCAGTATAGTCCATATAGTCACAAGTTACATGGCTACCGGCTACTAAATATTATATATACATATACGATTAATTCCACAACCATCTAAATTCTAAATAGTCTAACATTAATTGGCAAAGTTATACTACCAAGATGAAATTAAATATATTACCTACCTTACTTCTTCTGTGATTCAACTTAAAATGTTTTCTCATTGTTCGGTTTGTATGAGTCATCTACCAACGATTCCCTGGTTAAGTTATCCACGATACACATCTCATTACCAATACAATAATGCTGTTCCAATGAATATTTGTAGGAGTATAAAAAGTCAATGGTGTAATAATATTTATTGGCTTTTAGCAACTAGTTGGTTCCGCGTAATATACAATTTTATTTTTATTTGCCATTGTTTCAAATCGTAAATTAAGTTATGAAAATCTTGAAGCAAAGCATTATCAGTTGTTACGCCTGAAATATGGAAGAAAACCGCCGAACACGCTGAAAAATTAATTCGTGAGTGATGGAAACATAAACGTGTGATTACTGTGATTGAAGATATAAAATGCAATTGTAATTATTTTAGGTTTGGATTTAGACTTCGATTGTATTGATGCTAGCGATGATTATGATATCTAACAGTTTACTAACTTAATTTATTAAAATATTGTTGTTGAAATTAAGAATTATTATTATTGAAACACATTTTTTCCTTACCTATTATATAGTATACAACAATTGTATATTATTATTATTATTACTATTATTCGCCATAAAAATCTTCTCCGGAATTTCAGCCGTTCGGCTTCGATGTTAAACTGCAGGTCCCCCGTGTTTCTACCTTAGCGGTAAGGAGAAACACGTGGCAGAGAAGAGGCCGATGCCCAGCAGTGGGATGAAAAGGCTGTCAATGATGAAAACAGGTTGTAAAGACCATAATTAATTATATACGTATTCGTAGTAAATGGTAAGTAATACAAACTTTGAGAATCTAATATTTCTTCTAAAATTCAGTTTTAAGTGTGTTTCCATACGCGGGCAAAGCGTGCGCCGCTGGAATACAAATATTCCGGTGTATACTAGACCCCCTAATAGTCGTATGTCTCGCTTCTACGCATTACTTAAGGACGAGATACCCTCTAAAAGTAGATTTGACAGAAAAGGTTACAAACAGATAATTTTTTAGTTCTTCAAATTGACGGTTCTCGCATTAATTATTAAGTTTAAATTTTTTCAATTCTTTTATCTGTGTATTACTAAATTAGGTTTCGAGGCCCATTCGCAACAGAATCAATCATCATCATCATCATCTGACATGGAGCTGACTCGAGGGTCGATTCTGGATATTAATTAATTTTATATTTGGCACAGCCGTTGTATGGACGTGTTTCTAGGAGATGAGGTAATTTGATAATTTCTGGTCAATCAGATTTTTTTTATTGATATAAAATTAATGCTCCAATGAAAATTCTCCAAATTTTTTTTAATTAAATAATTCAAAATTGTCCAAATTTGTTTTCGAATTTGATTGAATCCCCAAAAAAAGGTTGTCACATTTATAGATTTCTATCTGCTCTAACTCAGCTGCATTGAATGTGTTTATTGGTATTATTTATGCTACTAAAAGAGATGCTTATCACTTTTAGTACCCTGTGTTGTTATTATTCAGTTCTCCTTGTGGCGCTGTGTTGTACAAACATATAATTGATATAGGTAGGTACTATATAGAAAATAAACACGTCCGAAATAAAAAAAATGTATAGATGAAGGAAGCTTTCGTCTAAGCATGGACAGAAACAGGCTAAGAAGAAGAAGAAGAAATTAAAAATGAAATACACTTAAAATAACTACTTACATAGCCAAACATCTGAAAATAGCTTAACTGCTAGTAATATATGAATTGTAAATTATTTGCAGATAATCAATTGAAATCCGATGCAATATTTTAAAAGATTAAACGATCTCTGGATTTTAATCCTCTGGGAATTCGAGGATCTGCTAGTTCTGGCAACGCGCAGTTTTTCCAGAACTTTATTAGTTTTGGTAATATGTTGTCTTGCCAAAAACCGTCATTTCTCTCCACTTTTATAAATTCCATATCTACATCTGTATATAGGATCAGGTACCTAATCAAAATAACGCCTTACGATGCAAGAAATCATCTGAATGGAGCTCTATACATATTTTTTAATGTTCTTTAGCGGTTTCCCTAATTATTTTTGTTTTTAATTGAATAAAGATATACGACTTCTACTAAGCCGTTATTCATTTTAATTAGTCCATACTTGCACCTAAAAATGGGTAGTTCTACTAATTCGTTGGGAGTTCCAAACGGTCTTATTACATTTCTGTCATTAAAGTAACCATTAAGCTATCAATCATTATACAGGGAGTGAAGAAATAATAGAGTAACAAACTTCTGCGGCTGGTAGTACTTGTTAGAACGTGAAAAAAAGTTCCTGTAAATAAAGTCTCATAAATTCGTTTTAAGGGAGCTACCACCCTTTAAAGGGTAAACAAAAAATGTGGTTTTCGTTTCACCACATCTTCTACGAAACTGCAATTTTAATGAAAGTTTGCACACTTATGTTAAATCTTACGTAGAATTATATGGTGTTAGAATGCAATTAGTTTATAACTTCCTTAAAATGCATTTGGAGACTATGTCTATAGGAACTTTTTTCTTATTTTGATAAGTACTACCAGCCGACGAAGTTTGTTACACTAGTCTTATTACATCCTGTACATATTATTAGTACTTACAGTACGTATTCCATTTTCCATTGCAGATAATTAAATTGCCAAATGAGAATCTGACTACCTGACTCCAAAAGGATTAGCTACAGATAATGTAACGCGGGTGGCCTACGTTCCCAAAAATTATAGGAAATCGACTATAACCCCATCTCTTACAACATGCGGTCAACCTCTGGGTGTTCACCACATCACGTAGGTAAATACAGTGGCGAACTATGAAAAATTTAACAATGGGCTCGCTCTCTTTTACAACGAAAACGCGCAAATAACCGTAATGCAACTATCTTTTGAATCCCATAGAATTCGATGTTTTTGTTATTTTGAATTAAGAATAAAACGTCTTCTTTATTTCAATCAATAGTAGGAAGGTTATAACAGTTAGTAAATTATAAACAATTTTTATACAAAATTGATGTTTATAGGAAATCAAATTAAGTAAACAGAATTTTAACAAAGGGCTAACAAATTTCAGGAAAATTTATCAAAGGGATCGCAGGTCCCCTGTAGCTCGCCACTGAGTAAATGTGAACACTTTACGTTCTGTGTTGAAACAACTCACGTTCGAATCACAATTGTTTTCTAGTTATAAGAACATTTTTATTTTTAATAAACAAACATATACAATTACAAGAAAAATAATTAAAAATAATCACAAATGTTCAAAATGGCCACCCTGTACTTGTATACAAAGTTGACGACGCCGACGCAGGGAATCTCGAACATTCCTTAACTGATCTCTTCGAATATCCGCACCCCACAAGTAAAAATGTAGTGGAGTAATATCAGGTGAACGAGCTGGATATGCTGCTGGACCTTCTCTTCCAATCCAGCGTTGTGGAAAGTTATGATTTAGAGTTTAGACAATCTCTAACCTAACCGTTGTTTTGCTGGGCTGCGTCAATAATGTCAGCATTATTGTCTACGTTGTTTTTTCCAACATGATGAGGTGGTCTAACCGTACCTGTTTCACACAAATTTCGGTGTAACCGTTCAAATGTTCGGTAGTCACGCTGTCGCCGGCGAGGTGTTACGGGCCAAACGAGCTTTTTCGTCGACTTGCAACAGGATAGATGGAAAAAGGCCTACAGCTTAGCTCCGAGGAGTAGGGGTGGTTCACGGAAACCGCTTACGGGAGGGAAATCTTCCTAGTTGCGTACAGGGTAGGTCAAAATTAACGGGCGCCGTCTTCCAAACCACAGCAAATTACCAGTTCTCGTGGAAGGCTGAGAAGCCAGCAGCTTATGGGAATCGAACTCATCTTTATTGTGTCTCCTCCTATATGTAAAACTTGCAGAGTTTATGCACACAAAGATAAAATACACAAAAAAGGCTGAAAATGGCTCGCCGTCAGTGGCTGGCGATATTTAATTTCTTAGAACAGATCTACGAAGCCAGTGGGGCCGGAGTTTAGAATTTATTAATACACTTTACAGTTAACCAAAAGAAGAAAAGATAAATGGCGATAGAAGGTCGCTTTAAGTCGCCTTTAAAAAAAGGGTTCAGCACTTGAAACTTGAAAATTAAACTCGGAAAAAGTTTTTACCACACAATTAGAGTTTCTCCTACTTTAGTGTTGTTTGGTATGGCTCTGCTCCATACCAAACAACACTAAGGTAGGAGAAACTCTAATTGTGTGGTAAAAACTAGGCACAACTAGGGTGTTCCTAAGATCATCGGGAAGCCGGAAAAATTCGCTGGTACGCCCCTGAAAATTAGATTTAATGGAGATAATGCTACGGCCAGGGCTTTTTTGACGTCGAAATGAGAACTTCAGATCTCAAGATGTCCGCCGCTGTAAGGGAGGATCACTTAAAATGGCGAGAAAAACAGAACTTCCATGGGTTTGATAGCTTTTATCCGACACAAGTCGAGAAATCAATTTCACTGAATTGTTTTTGCAAAAAGCTGACACTCTGCTAATATGTTTAATACGACACAAGTTGAAAATTCTTTTGCCTAACGCAAAAAACGAAACGATAACTCAATTAGCAGAAGAGCTGCGACACAACCCGGTATCCAAAAGAAAAACATGTCAGTTCACTCCCAAAGCCTAGCGTCCACTTATATTCCCCTCGCCGCAAAATATTCACTCAAGCCTAATTTGTTCCAGAGCAAATCTTACACGTGTGATTTCCGAGAAACATAACATTTCTAAGGTCATGTTGCTGGGGTCTAAGAATTCCTTTTGGCCTGCGCCAACACACTAAATAAACATGTCAAACGTTCGATTAAGTTTCAAAAGTGGCCTCCCATAAATTTAATTTTTGAAAATAATGAAAATTGTAATCAACACAAGAACGGCAATTAAAATAGAATTTTAATTCCTATGAAGCGGCAAAACTTTACGAACATAACAGAAGATACCTTCTCCAGCATTCTACCACAGCTGCACGAGCATTCCCGTTGCAATAGCCATACACGAAATGCATTTCTGCATATTTACGTGTAGAAAAAGGCTCCATAATTATCACACTTAGAAAACAACAATAATACAAGCTTGAAATACCTTCTGTCATAACAAGTTAGCATTTGTTGGACTTCTTTTCTATTATGACTTGATTTAACAGAACAACGATAAAAACAAAGAAATCCTCTGTCACTAGATAACGGTTGGAAATAAGACATGGGTTTAATAACCCAGATATGGCTAACGGCCTACATGTAGGCCTCTTCATATTTTATATCCTCCATGATTAAATTGAAATAGTATTGTGCTACCATCTATAATTCTGTAGGATACATTCTCAAACCTACATGTTTGAAGTGTTTAATTGATGAGAAAACAGTTTGTGAAAATAGATAAACTGGATGACTGGGGTACCAAATGGGAAAGGTATCTTTTTCTCACGTTTCTTCTTCAATTTGAATCAAATAAATTATGTATAATTGACAATAATGCTTCCATATTCATATGTAAACTATATACAAGTGATATTTAACCTCAAAATGTACTAGCATGTTACCAAAAAAGCCTGTCCCATATGTAGAACCAAAAAATGTATCACTTACTTACTTTTCTTATAAATAAACCGATTTTCAAAGAAAAGATGTGTTGTTTCTTGTTTTTGACACAACAGGCATATCTGGGTTAACATTTTTTGCTCGTGCAGCATCCCACATCACACCTTTAATTTTGAATCACCCTGTATATTTAAAGACTTGATTTAGATATGGCGCACGTATCTTCGCAAGGACTATTTTAAAATTTAGTGTACAACTGTTTGCGAATTGTAAAGATCTTAAAATTTACGAACACGATAGGCTGTTATACAAAAAATAAACACTGTAGAATGATATTATACCTGATATAAGGTTGATAGGCTCACTCCAACTGTTACTATATTACACATAGGAACTATATAAATGTACATATATTCATGACAAATATTTATTCGTTCTTACACAGTGAATACGTTTTTATGGAGAAATGAATATTTTCCGTTAAAACCCGAAAACAAATGCTTAAAAGTAAATGCGCGGAAATTGGGGTTTTACGAGTATTTGTGTTTAAAAATAAAGTAGCAAAATAAATTATTGTTTTAGAATTCTACGAACAGGGGTGCCACAGCATAATGCGCACTCCAGCCCAACCCCTAGATACGCTCCTGCTAAAACGCCCTGCGCATTTTCTTGCGATACGCCTGTGTTTACGTGCGTTCGTGTTTCTAGAATTAGTGGATTTCAATGACCTGGGTCTGCGAAAAGTGCGCCGGTCCTGAAATGGAATTCCCGTTTGAATCATCGCAGACGATGACGTCATATTTTCCAATGTTGACCCAGGTCTGTGTCTGAGTCGGTGTAGATGAAGCAACTGGCGCTGCTGTACACCGGGCTGCATATACGTAGGGAATGTGTACTGTTGCGTTTGGAAATTCAAGTGTTGTAACGTAATCTTTTGCTGCAAAAAATACAATTTCTGTTCATTCATGTTATTGTCGTGTATGTGCGGTGAAAGCGAATTCAAACCTTTAAACTGCATCAGCGTGGCTCCATTTAAAGTGCGTAGTAACATTTCCGCTTCTTTCACAGGCTAAATATGGTGAACGCAAAGGAGCTAATCATTTTTGCTGTGCGTTTAAAAACATCGGGGCTCGGCCGATGTTTAAATATGATAATAATATTAAATCATTTTGAATAGCAAGGTTAATTTTGAAATGAGATTATTAATGCCAGTGAGACCATAGGAATGTGTTTATAAGAGTGCTAATGCATGAATCGAAATTGGGTAAAAATAGTGTACCGATTCGTGTTGAAAAATTTTATTTTTATTTTCTGTCTCTCTCTTTTCGGTACATTCGTGTAGGGTGGCGCCACCGCGCGGACGCTCCACGAAAAATCAGGGCAAAAACGTAGATCGTGGGAGTTGGACGTGTGTCGACAGTACGAAATGAGTATCCTTAAATATGGTGTAATGGTTCGGTTTTAATCTTGCGTGTGATTTAGCAGCATAGGTGTAAAAGGTGAAACATGTGCGTCCACGTGTGCAAGTGACGGAAATGTGTGAGACACTCGCGAGAACTAGAAACGCATTCGTACCACAAACTAAAATTCGCTCGGTAGTTTCAAGATGGCTGGAAATTGACGGACCTCTTTGTCCCTAATGTCAATATGAAAGTGGAGTGGTTCGTGGAAGACAGACAGATAGCGAGGTAATGTTTCATGCTAAACGCTGCTTTAAGGAGAAGTTGGACGGGTGCTAAAAGTTGCTTCAAAAATCACAAAATGTCGGTTGGTATTTTGATAGTTGCCTCCCAGTTGCTCCGCGAAACCTACCTCGCTGACCGTGGCCTCGTCTCATTGACGTGGTTATGATTTTATTGCGCGTTACCCTGTATTATTTTTCCTCTTACATATATTTTTTTTTGTTTATATCGTTGGTGGTGTTTTATCGAAACAGATCACTACGTACATCCATGGCAACAGCACTTCTGAAGAAGTCGTAAACAACTGCTGTTTAATGTTTATGTTTTTTTTTAGATTGTTGCTTGATATCCATTGGAAATCGATTAAATATGTTTTCGTGGAATTAGTAAATCGCTCAAGTATCGGACAGAAAATTTCCATATAAATAAAGTACCAGTAAAGGTCATTTATGTCATCAAAAACGTGTAGCTGTATTTTGAGTTTCAAGTAGTGTTTTGTATTGAATGTTCGATACGTTGTAAAAACGAATAAAAACAACTAAGTGCTTATTTTAAAGATTCGGTTTGAATAAAATGAAGCAAAACAGAATTACCACATGTCGGTAGGGTATGAAAGTCAATTATACATTTAGACTTAATTTCATTCTTTCATTGTATTTAAGAAGCCGTTCATTGTCTGTTATTTATTAAAGCTATTATTATTGTATTTTAATATGTAGATATACAAACCTTGTGAGTAAAGAACATTTTAGAAAGTCCCAAAATATAATTGTATTGTTTCGTCATTAAACTAGAAACAATACAGTTAAACAAATAAAGCATGTGCTCGAAACGTGACTGTGATTTTTACTTGAATCTAAAGCTGTTTTTCGTTCTGTGTTCAAATACGTAGGTACGTAAATATACACATTCTATACAAATTGAACAAAATAATAACATACCTATTTATATAAACTACTTATAGGAATGGTATTTTGTAGAAAAACTTTTTTTTATGATGAACTATTTGCTAAACGTGCAAATTAATAAACATAGTTTACAGACATTTCAGTAAAATATTGATAGTGTTACGTAAATTTTCAAAAATTCACTATTTTGTAAAAAGCGTCCCATTAAGTTATTAGGTATATGGTGGTTTCCTTTTCGATCATTCAGATCTTGTTTATTATAAATCGGATTATTATTTTAGATTTGGCGCCGTTAATGACATTTGCATTGCTTGTCCATTATAGCAAGAACAATACAGGTATCTCCAAAACGATCGGAGATTGAAGATCAGTTTAAGAGGACAAACGTTTCTCGTTTAAGATTATATTTTAAAGATATGTTTGTTTTTTCGAAAATATGCCCTATTTATTTGAAACTTAATAAGACGAATTTTACTTCAATAACTATTCAATAACTATTTTTTTTTGCCTTTGAACCATACAAGAGTTGACGTATATGCGTATTTTTGTAAACTATTAATCTAGATCTGTAAGAAAAGCACTAACAAAAACAGACGAGTTGTAGATTTACATTAATCAAAGCATCGAATATCTGGTAACTGCCAAAATATGCTCGTGTACTATTAAGAAGTATAGGGCGATTGAATAAAAACGCCAATACAAAATAAAGAAAATATAATAATAGTATTGTTGTGCATGATTACAAAGCCATAGTTTGAGAGCTGTTAGTTGTTAAGTTGAAAATTAATGTGTTTTTCTTACATACCTCTACAGTATTTGAAAATTGGTAAAGCATCCTTTATATCTTGAGAAACGCAGAAACGAAATATGTATCTCGCGAAAGAAACCAATGACAATTTCTCAAATATATTTTGTAAATACAGTCGGCCTCTCTTATAGAGACCCCCATGAAATGATTTATTCTATATGACATTGTTGCTAAGATCTCGACCTCGAGAGTCGATTGCATTTAAAAATACCTCTAAATTATGATGTAAAAAGCCTCCATATTATGATATTTTCTTTCCTACTTTTACCATGTTAATCAATTATGCAGATACAACATTTTGAGCGGATTATGAAATATCTCTAACTTGTGTTTTTCCAAGAAACTTTTGTTCTGAGTCAAGTATAAAGATAAATTTGTAAGCGGATTATAAAATGTTCACACATTTCATAGAAGTTGTTATTCCGTTTTGTACAGCTAATGGACAAAATTCTAAACATGCAATTAGGTAATTGAATAAATATTTGTATGTAAATTCTTCATTTTATTCAGTTTTGTAACCAAAATATCGCTTAAAATGTTGCCGACAAAACGTGAGATTAATTCCGTATCTAAACATCAATTCTATATAGTGAAGTTTCTCACAGATGTATAAACTGTTCACAAGAATACTCACCAACAGATTAACGAAGAAGATAGACCTCCAGTAACCTCGCGAACGGGCTGCCTTTAGAGCATGCGACCATTTACACACGTTTAGAAGTCTCATTGAGAAGTGTAACGAATACAATATACAACTATATTTAGCCTTCATTGAATATCAAGAGACATTCGACACTATAGAAAATGGGCTGTACTAAACTCTCTAAACGCGTGTAGGGTGGACAGCAGATATACGACACTAATAGAAAATATCTACTCAGCAACAAAAATGCACGTGACTCTATGGGAAAAGACCAATGACATCCCAATACAGAGAGGATTACTACAAGGCGACACCATATCACCCAAACTATTCATATCTGCTCTTGATAGTATTTTTAGAAAAATGGAATGGACGTACAAAGACACCAGCATAGACGGCGAACGCCTTGATCACACTGGGACATCATACTCATAACTAGCGACCCTTAAGAGCTACAAGACATGATCCTGGAGTTGAACTATCACTCCAGAAATGTTGACCTCAAGATGAATAGCAATAAAACAAGAAAATGACAAACAGATGTCAATATACAACAGGAAGGACAACAAGTGGAAGAGGTTGAGAGCTATATACACCTGGGATACAAAATGACAACCAATAAAGACCACATGAGCGATGAAATAACTAGACGAATCTCTCTCTCATGGGCGGCCTTCGGGAAGCTAAAACAACCATTTATGTCAAACATACCCAAGAGCTTAAAGAGAAAGTTATACAACCAATGCATACGAGGTATGATCAAAAAATACGGCGAAAGGTTCCTGTCTGTCCACATCCGCCGTATTCTCCGGATTTAGCACCATGCGACTTCTGGCTCTTCCCAAAAATAAAAACCGTGCTAAAGGGAAAACGTTCTGACACCATTCCCGACATTGAGAGGACAACGACGGAGCAGCTGAAAACCGTTCCAAAAGAAGCCTTCCAGAAATGCTTACAAACATGGAATCACCGTTGGGATAAGTGCATCGCTAGCCAAGGAGAATACTTTGAGTGGAGATTAATTTAAATTTGATGTGACATTATTACATATTTCGTTCGTAATAAAATTCATTCACCGTATTTTTTGATCACATCTCGTACTTCCAGTTCTTACATATGTAATGGCCGTAAAAGAAACACCTGGATCAGAGAGCAGACTAAACTGACAGACGGTATCGAAGAGTCAGCGGAATTGAAATGGAAATGGGCTGGTCATGCGGCACGAAGATCAGATAACAGAGGGAGATGAACGAAATGGGAAAAGCCTCCTACATCCAGCAGTGAATTGAAATAGGCAGATCGTGAAGTTTCTATATAGTGATTTTTCTTTGGATACTTTGCAATATCATTATATGGGAGTTCGACTGTACTACTAACATTAATAAAGTTTGCTTGAACTTCTAAGCGACTTTAAAAAAATTAGCTATTTGCAGTTTTTATTAGTTATTTTGAGGAATCCAAAGTAGGTTTAAAATAAACTTTTCTAGTGTTTAATCAACTTTTTATATATCTTACTATTATGGAGATTTCTCTGGTGTATCTGCTACACCATTTAGCTAGTATGAAGAAGATCGACTCCGTTACGGGTTCCACTGTTGCCGGATTGGGGGAAAATTTCCCGCAACCTTGGGACACTTAGTTAGAAATCTTTAAAAAACAGTATTCGCGTTAATTAGTTGTGGTATTTGTTGAGAAATTTTAACACGTATTTGGGGAAATTCTATATTTGGGACTTGCCAACACTGGGGGGTTCCTAGTGATCTAGAAAACTTGGGAGGGTACTTTGATTGTTAATAGATTTTGGTCTGTGAAAGTCTGGAATCACAATTTGAACTTTTTAATTGTGCTGTTTTTAGAAGTCAGTAAATACTGTATCCAGATTTGGTTGGTACACGAACAAAATTGGCTAATCCATGGGCAAAATTGTTGGAATCTCTTTTTGGAACGAATCTTCCCAAAAACGTACGAAATAATTTACACTTTGGGCGACAATTTCACCACTGTTCTAGCAAAGCAGCTCGCTTTTAACAGATTCTTCAAACGAACACCTTACATGTAATTAGTGACGAAATAGAGTTACCGTTAGTAGAATACGTTATGGAAAATGTCAGTTTCCTTTTATATCAAGAGATCCAAAAAAAGCTGATCCTCAATGGGCTGTGGAATGAAAAGTAACGTCTTTACTAGACTACAGGAATGTTTATGATGTCAGATAAATTAGATATCTTTTTTTTATACGAATTTGACAGATTGTTAAAATGATTTCTAATACATTTCATTATTGAATCTTAGTTTCGGAACGGCTTTCAAGTTGACGGAGAATGGGCCTATTTGATTCCTCCTTGTTTTGTGGAATTCCGAGAGAGGTATCCCAGTGAAATTATTACATACCGAAAATTGTATGCTTTGGTTAAGAATTTAGTCAGAAATTTTCGATAAACTGGAAGTGTTGGAAGGAAAGAAGGGTCTGGTAGGCCAAAGAAGATAGTACCTGCTCTAATTGAAACTGTAAGACAACGAATTGACCAGGCTCCAAAAACACCAATTAGACATTTATGCCAGCAAGTTGATGATTTAAGTTACGGTTCATGCCATAGAATATTGAGACAAGCTTTGTATCTGCATCCTTACTGATTTATTTCTGTTCCGGAGCTTTTAGAACAGGCTTATCCAAAAAGAGTTAAGTTTTGTCGTTGGTTTTTGGATAATCTCAATGATGAGCAGTTAAATTTAACCTTTTTTTACCGACGAAGCCTGGTTTTATCTTAATGGGTATGTTAATTCACAGAATATGCGGATTTGGAGTAGCGAGAATCCACACGTAACAATTAAAGCTCCCCTTCATCAACAGAAAATAGGAGTCTGGGTTGGAATGAGTCGTCGTAGGTTAGTTGGGCCAATATTTTTCGAAGGCACGCTAACTGCAGCAAGGTACAGGAACGAATTAGTGCAACCTTTCTTAAGTGAACTTCACGATAATGAGTTACGGGATGGTTTTCTGCAACAGGATGGCGCAACAGCTCATGCAGCTGCAGGTACAATTAATTTTTTACGCGAATATTTTGATGACCGAATCATTAGTAGGAATACTGCAACACCCTGGCCCCCTCGCTCTTGTTATATTACTGTTTTGGACTATTTTCTATGGTCCTATTTGAAAAACACAATTCTTAAAACTCCAGTTAATGATTTAACCGAACTGAAACTTAGAATTGAAGAAAACTGCCAAGAAATTAACAACTCACTTCAATTATTACAAAATGTTTTTGAAGGTCTGAGAAGACAAGTTCAGAAATGTTTGGAGGAAGGATTAGGCAGACATTTTCAACATTTGTTGTGATCGTTACATTAGTTCGGGTTTATTCATCTCTTTTACTGTTGCCTAATAAAAGATTTCTGCTCCTAAAAATGACGTTTCATTATTATTTAACTTCGGCTAACACAACCTAACCTGAAATTGACATTATAAGCATTCCTTTAGTCTAGTAAAGACGTGACTTTTCATTCCACAGCCCGCTGAGGATCAGCTTTTTTTGGATCTCTTGATACCATAGAACCGCTTGCTAATACTTTTCCCTCTATATGGTTTGTTCCAAATTTGGACCTCCCCATTAGGATCTCAGAACCAGTAAGAAATATTACAATTAAGTGAGAAAAATATTAACACATTTATGATTGCAATTTATAGCTGTTTTTCCTTTTCTGAAACTAAGCTTAGTCGACTTGATACAAGTAAACTCATGGACAGTTTGTAAACGCCGATATGTGTTTCATTGTTCGATGCAACTTTGATCTTTAAAAGCTAGTGTGTAGATACATGCTTGCTTGCTTTGAAAGAGCGAGATCTAGGACGCGGTTTTCCATGCATCTCTATGCGCTTAGGCCGTATGGCCCATTGTACACGCTAACTAAGAATTTTGCCTATCTGGGGTAATTCCAACTCCAGTAGTGATTTATAACGTGTCACACATCGTAGTGGCACGGGACCTACGGCTTTACTTCTTATCCGACAGAAAGCGCACTTTCAGTTTTTCCTTGCTAGAAAAATCTCACAGACCTTGGCCAGGTTCGATCCCGCGTCCCCCGGATCTAAAGGCAAATGCGCTAACCACTAGACCACCGAGGCCGACCGTGTAGATACATACAGTATGTTCATTTAAAAAAAAAACTGTAGCAGGCTTTGAAATTTTTATCAAGGTATGGCTTAGCCCATATGTTACAATTGACAGTCATAATGTCACTTATAAATGACAACAACAACAACAATCACATTTCGAGGTTATGTGGGATATGTGATACATTTTGACGTATACATAGGAATACATTTTAACAGTAAGCAATTCGGAATCGACCTGTTTCGGAAATGAAACGTGAAGATCTAATTATAAAGTTCAAATTGTTCAGAAAATCAACTAACGTGTGTATACTAGTGTATACAGGCGGAAATTTGTTTTATTACCAATTAAATCGTTATTTTCATTAAAATTTGGTTTTTTAAATGGTATACCGACATACTAGGAAGCTCTAGCAACCTGGCGAGGTAGGTACAGGTAAATACAGTCTTAACTCGGCTTTAAGAACACTCGTGAGTTTGCAAATCTTTGCTCGTTATATCCGTTAAATGTAATATCCGGGAAACTTACTAAATACATACATATTACTAGTATTTAAATTTACAATAACTAGGTTCATTATCAGCAAAAAACGCACATTTATACAAAAAAATTTTAAATTACCATATCTACAAAAATGGCAAAGACATGCAGAAAGGCATAACTTAAATATTAATCTCAGTATTTTAGTTCGTCGTTAAGTCGTCGAGCTTTAGCATGTTTGTGGTTTAAACCTTAATTTCTTACACTATATTTAAATGCACATTATGAAACTAAACATTTCGTCACATTATATTGATTCAAATAATTATATTGCTAAATTCTAGAAAAAATTGATAAACCTAAAAATTATCTCAAGTGCGCTGGTAAATCCTTTTGTGGCTTAAAATGAAGCACGCAAATATCTCAACAAATTGAGACAAAGTTATCCCACGTATGAATTGCAATCAGTAATAGACATATTTAGCCAAAGTTTGCTTGCAGGTAAATATTTTTCGAGTTGCACAAACTGGTAATGTTAAATATATTTTTATTGTTGCTTGTTACTTCGTAAAAGTTTGCTATACCCGGAATATCGGTGAACCCTAGCTTGTTTGTGAGTTGGACTGTAAGTTAAAGTGTCATCTAGATTGCACTGAAAAGTAAGAATACATTGCGTAATTTTTACTTAACGTCTGTGAATTTTTATTTTGTTCGATTAAATTAATCTAAGTTACTGTAAACAACTAAATCGAGGTTTTTAAAGTTTCCACCGTCATGTTATTAAAATTGTATTATATTTAAATACGCTAACGTGTATTTGTGTCCTTCGTATAAGGGAAGTAATTAGCAGAAAAGTCAAAATACAAATCTGCCTCGTGTACTACCAACCGTCGTCGGCTAAAACGTTTTAGAGGAATATTATATTTATTTTCAAACAATTTATTATATTACTGTAGTGTAACCCGTATATATCGGTAAAAAGTTAGTTTTAGTCAAGGTTAGCAAAAAAAAAAGACAAACTCAGAAATAAACTTAATTTAAAGAAGTTACAGAAACAGAGCAAATAGTATTTCTTCTTCTTAATAGTAAATAAGTGGACGCGACTGCCTCCCTGGACTTTCCCATACTGGAAACTGTTCATATCATCTTTATTCAACAGTAGAGTTATTTTCCTCAAAACGGTTGTTCAA
>JABXWE010054478.1:0-17660 GCA_014611495.1 Limonius californicus
GTTTTATAATTATGCTGCTAATTTCATTCAGCGTTTAAGAAAAGTGATACTAATTTAGCAATTTTTCCTTTCTCCATATTTAGGAAATTACAACTTTAGTGAGCTTTCCTGGATACGATTATAAATTTTTTTATATACTCAGACTTCAAATTAAGCTAAAGAATGCGTGCAGGTACATTAATATTTTACAAGCAAGCATTAACTGGAAATCGTGAGAAAATTCTATAATATTGAACTGTTCAAAGAATAATGTTGCCAATACGTTAACGAAGTATTTTTGCTACGGAACGTAATAGTTTCTAAACTATACCAAATTATGAGAAAGCGTGATATTTAGTGTTATTTTATATTTGTTAATTTTATCAAAGAAGAACTTGAGGAAGAATACTGTCAAGAACTGACATCTTAAAATGATTTTTTTCCAGACGAAGAAAGTTTTCAAACTTAACTCCAGGTCTAATTTTAATAAAGCCTTTGGAAGTCGAAATTTCGCAATATTTTTGTATCGCGAATTTTGGTAAATGGCTTTTAACACATTTATGTTGATGTTTTATTTGAACAGATACTTGAATCTAAATATATTTCCGTTAAATATAAAACACTGAACATAAATATCTGCTACTAATGTCTGCCCAAAAATCACAAATCATCAAATACAATATACAAAGCGATGAAAAATAGGTATAAAATTACTCAATAAACTTGTTGCTAAAATGGTTTTATTAATTTTATTTGAAAGAAATTTAATGTTTTATTGCTAATATAGTTACCAAACCATATTTCGGTAGATGTTTTTCTTTCAAAGTAAGCATTAACAACAGCTCAGTGTAAATGTGTTGGCAGGCGTTGTTGGTGATGAATTGATAGCTCCTCATTTTTTGCCTGAAAGGTTGACAGGGAACCTGTCCGCGCTCTGTTTGCAGAACGAGTTATCAAAACTGTTTGAAAATGTTCCTTTGGCCGCAAAACAACAAACGTCGTTCATGCATGATGGTGCTCCATCACATTTTAGTCTCCTCGCAAGGCAGTTTCTCAGCAAAACTTACCATGTTCGGTGAATAGGTAGAGGAGGACCGATAGCGTGACCCCGTGCTCACCTTGGATTATTACTTATGGGGTCATTTCAAAATGCTAGCATACTCAACGCCTGCCATGACCGGCGCCAATGAATCGTGGACTCCTGAGATGCATTTACAACACTCCAGGCATCTCGGAACATGTTGGGCAACCTATGAGCAGACGCATTGAGTGTTGCATATAAGTCCCAGGAGGATATTTTCAACATTATTATAACTTTATTAGTAAAAAATATACAGTTCTTTGAAAAAAAAATAGATAACACCAATTTTATTGCAACATGTTTATTGATGTGGTACTACTTGAAGAACGTTATAACTCGGAAACGAAGCGTTTTCGGACATACGTTTAAATGAAGTGTTTTAAATGTTTTTACATGCAGAATCCGTTAACATATTTGTGACAAGTATTTTTATCACCCTCCATAGTTATATTTACATTTGCAAGATGTAAAATGTTTTTCTTTCCAACAAGGGTGTATCTTTTTACATTTACATACTCGTAATGGTATGCGAATGTATTCTGATTGTGAACATTTTCTCTTACTGTGTGTGTTTGTGTAATGCATTGTATCTCAAAAACTTCTGGACCGATCCTTACCAAATTTGGCAGGCCGAGGCATTAGAAATACAGCTATTCTTCGGTGAGTTTCATAAAAAGCACGAACATTGCCAAGTAAACTTAAGAAAATTTACTAAAACAGTAATAAAAAAGATTTTCAATATTTTTATTCGAATAAAATTACAATTCAACATTGTTTCTTTCACAATAACTGCCTTGGGAGGCCACACAGCGCTGGAGACGGTTCTTCCACTCCTCATAGCAGTGCTGGAACTCGAATACTGGGTATAGCCTTCAGCTGGCTGGTTACAGCCGTTTAAATGTGTCCCAAAATGACATGCCTTGAGGTGATTTTTCAGCCTTGGGCAGAGGAAGAAGTCACAAGGACTCAAGTCGGGCAAATAAGGAAGCCGATAAGCAACAGGAGTGTTCTTACTGGCCAAAAATCGTTTATTGAAACCGCTGTGTGACGCATTGTCATGATGCAACACCCAGTTGTTCTTGATGTTTGGTTTCACACGCATGACCCTTTTTCGAAGTCTTTCAAGAACCTCTCTGTAAAAGTGTTGATTAACCATTTGCCCTCGAGGCACAAACTCTTTGTAAACGAGTCCCTGGCTATCAAAAAAGCAAATAAGCATACATTTGGTCTTCGACTTCCTCATTCTTGCTTTTTTGGCCTTGGAAAGGTTGAAGTGTGCCATTCCATGCTCTGGCGCTTGGTTTTCGGGCCATACTCAAACACCCAAGACTTGTCACCAGTTATAACACGTTCCAGACAATGGGGATCATTTTCAATCGATTCCAAAAAATCAAGGCATCTTTCCCTCCTGATGCCCTTTTGGTCCTGCGAAAGGTTTTTTGGAACAATTTTTGCGTAGATTGTTCTCATCTCCAATGCATTGGCCAAATTTTGATGAACGGTGAACGGTGGTGTGAGCCAAATTCAACTCTTCCCCGATTATTCTGACTGTCAACCGACGATCTGAACGCATAAGATCCCGGACGGTGTCGACATTTGCATCGGTTCTTGAAAATGAAGGCCTTCTGCTGCGAGGTTTATCTTCAATGGACTCTCTTCCTTCTGAAAATGCCTTAAACCACCGAAAACTTGGACTCTTCACAAAACACCGTCTCCGTAGGCCCGTCAAAACCTAATAGCACACCGTTGCTCGAAATTGATACACTCATTTTCAGAACGCACTAGAAACGTGTTCAGCAGCGGTATTTAGGTTCGCTTTAATGACATTAAGCATTTTTTTCCAGTAGTTGTAAGTGTAAAATGTCATAAGTCGACGAGGCTGTAAGTCGACGAATACCTGTTATTGTGAAAAATATTTTCAGGATAAAACCAATTTAAAAGAAAACGGTGCGCTACCCTCATCATCATCATGCATCATCTTCTGACATGGAGCTGACTCTAGGGTCACTCCTGAATTACGCCAGGCCCACCGCATGCCAGAGGTGGGAAGGACTTTATGGGATAGGGTGGGGTGTTGTACCGCGTTAGCATGCCTGCAATGTATACCGCAAGGCACCGCTGCTGCAACACCGGGTAGTTAGTAAGTTAGTTTCATTGATGCATAATGGGATTTTGAGTACGTACCTAGGACGGTTATGCGATTATGCATTTGACCCTAATAAACTTTGGTATCCAAGTTTCACATTGTTGGTATCTCTTATCTATTTATTGTTCTAAGGTAACAGTTTCCATCTATCTTAGTTTCCTAATAACTAGTAACTTAATATAACACCAACTCGTATTTTTCCCCTTAATTGTAATGTCGACTCTCGATTCTTCTTCCTTCTTTTCCAGCCTTCCCCTCTGCAGTTGTCGGCTCGGAGTCCATCGTCTTATTTCCCACTGGTACTTGTTTCGTTCCTTCTCCTTTCTTTTCCCCTTCCTCACCCACTTACTGCTTCTTCTTCTTCTTTATGCTGTTTTTCTTCAGTCGATTTTTGATCGGATTCATCAATCAGTGCGTATACTCTTCTTACCTCTCTTCGGATATCCTCTTTTCTTCGTGCCCAATCCTCCCATGTCTCTTTAGGTATGCCAGTGTTTTGTATGTCCCTGTCCAATGATGTATTCCATGATGTAGCATGATCTTCCGATATTCTTTTCTTCTGTTTGCATGGTATAAGCTTGCTGTAGAGGATGGTTGGCAGGTCTTCTTAGAATATGTGCCCAGTATTTAATTCTGTGTTCTAGTTTAGTTATTGTTTTCCCTTCTAGAATTCCTTGTGTTGTCGAAGTGTTTTCTTCCCCAGTGGTTAGTTGAAATAAAACGGTGCGCTACCAAAACTAAAAATTTTTCAACATAAAAGCACCTTATGTCATTAATGCGCTGTGCACTGTTAGACACAATATCATGGAGACGCAAAATATAAAAAAATACCATTTCCGAAGCATGTTGTACGAGTAGTTTGTTCCACATTTACCATGCAGTACAAAGAAAATAGGGCTATGCTTTTCTAATGGGAGAACCCACGGCAGTGTTGCCACTATCCTTAAACTCTTAGCAATACTGCGGCGGATTGAATTTATTGAAATGTAGTAAGTGTTCAGAAGTTCTTAAAATGCGGCTTTCAAGTATCAAATTTGTAGTGGCTCGAAAATAAGTACCTACCTATTTCCTATTATTTCTATTACCTTCAATGTTGCTATATGGCAGCCTGCCCTAAGCAAATTTCTCTTTGAAGCTTTTAAATATTATTACAAAACTTTAAACCTTTGTGTGACAAGGATTAAATTCTTACCTGAAACAAAGTTTACAACTAAATTTATCAACATTGTATCTGTTCCTTCTCCGTACCGGATGGGAAGTGGGAAACCAACTATAGCTATATTTGAAGTGCTTGGGAAACTCTGTATGTTTATTATTCAACCCCTGTTTATTTTAGTTTTTAATCAATCCCAAGATATTTATTGTTTAATTTTTGTGGTTTAACTTGCCAGTTTTTATAATACATTTTATTTAGTGTTGCTAATAATTCTGTTAGAACATACTACATACAACAATCACATATATAAATATAAAACATATATAAGCAGCCGCATAAGATTCATTCGTATGACTTCTCCATAACCTTTCATCAAACAGGAAGCAAATCTGGAAGTTGTATCGTTGAGATAATGTAGGCTGCTCAGAGCTTAACGAACTATTTTTAAACTGTTACGCAATAATGCTCTTCCAGACTTGTGTGAATTATGGGAAAATCCTCCTTGTTCAAGATGCAGAAGAAAGAAATACGTATTATTTAAATTTAAGAATTTTAAGAACCTTCCTCCAAATGCAATCATTATAGAATGGACCTGAAATACATCATATATCTTATATATACGATGCGTTAGATATTCCTAACAAATAAGAAACCTTAGCCTGTTGTACAGAAGCACTTACGTAAAAAGATTTCCAAAATTATATTTCAGAGAAATTAGAAGGGAGCATAAATATTAGTGCTTCATGTTCGGTCTGTTCTTTTTAGCTGCCTTTCTTAAATACTTTTTTTGTTGCTTTATTTCATTAGTTCTACAAATATCAAAAGAAAATTAATTATAGTAACTCATAATGGACAAAATGTTAGAGAATATTAATGTATGATAACTCATTTTAGAATATGTATTTTCAGTGCCACCTTCTCAAGTTCTAAATAATATTTTAAAAATAATAATGTAACGATTATGTGCAAAATATACACCGTAAATAATTTTTAAAATTATATTAGCTGAAACAGTGGCACTAAACGAAAATTAGTTGGATTATTTGGATTTACCAGATAATTTCAGATTGTTTTTCAGACGTAATCAAGATAGAGACCACATTGCTTTGAAAGCTTGCCTGTAAAGATACGTTGAAAAACATGTTTAGAAATTATTATGTGATTACTTTCATGCTCGACGAGCTAGCAGTACCAAGGCTAATTAAATGTTGTATTATATATTATATTATAAATACAATTGTTGCGATAAAATGTTTTGTAAGATTTGTAATGGTGTTTACTACGGGTGGTTTAGTTAGGTTAACAAATTATTCAAAATCAATCAATCAAATCAAAATCCAAAATAAAATTTTAATTTAATTGATATTTGCAAATTATCAGTAGAATATCCTAAGATCCTATAGATGGATTGATATAAAATCTGCTTTTAATCCAATAAAAATCTGGATGTCTAAGTAACATGTATGGTTGTGCTAAACTATTCAATAATTATTATTCAATTATGTTGTTCTGTAACTGAAGCGAGTATAATACAAATTTAAATGATATTTTTACTAAACTTAAAGAAAAATAGACTTCGTCATGGTCGGTCTGACACCTGGTTGAGAAAGGCGGACAGAATCTCTACACGCCAGGTTAGCATGCTACAGATAGATGGCAAACAATTAAATACTCCCAGAACCAAAAACAAAGTCTCGGATAACGGATGGATGTATGCAACGAGGAATTCTGTGGATAAACAAACCTGGAAACAAAAATCACTGCGCTTCGGATGACGGAACACTTTGGGCTTACAAGATTAGGAACCCTAAACATAAAATTAACATACATACGCTATCCGAAAGAGAGAGAAGCAGGAGATATCGAAAATTAATACACAACGGAAAAGAAAAGAACTGAAAGAGCCCGATCACGATTAACCTTCGTAATCCCAAAATAATTTTAAAGCATAGATACCCAAAACTCAGTCAAAGTTGACCCTCTTTCTAAATGATGACTTTAGGTCTATTTTGTTTAGGCATTTTCTGTGTAATAGTTGAAATGAACTATTTTATAATTAAAAACAAGTAGAAATAACGTATTTATTTTGCAAAAAGAACAGTATGTAGTATAATTAAGAATAAAGTTACACAAAGTAGCCAAGGTAAAAAAATAGAAAAAGTCTAGGACACCTTTCAGTTATCGTGCAGCACTTTTCCAAAACCTGCAACCAAATATGAAACTTATATTTTAAAATTAAAAAAATATTAATTTTATACTTCTATAGTGGCTCTCCATTTTCAGAAGTTTGGCAGTAATGGCAAGTAATCTGCTTCTGTTGGATAGTGCTGTTGTGTCTTGGACATACATATGTCTGGCATAAGTCGCACCTTTAAGAAAATTTAGTGTCATTTCCACGAAACTGATAGCACCGACCCTTTCCTGCTCCCAGTGTAGCTGCATCCTTCTTGGAATTTTTCTCAAGATTTATCCCAGCACTTTCAATAGTATTGGGATAAATCTGTACGTCGCTGTAGAAAATCCTCTTCCATCGTGTATAATGTGAGTTCCTCTTCGCAAAATATTACCATCACCTAGCGATAAGCCAAATTCTTGTAGAAAACATTTTCTTCTGTTTCTTATTGGCGATTGACTCATCCAGTTGTGATTTTTAAATGATCATATAACAAATACACACTGCAATATCAAAATAGAGGCGCAGGGGCTATCTTCTAGTAGTTCTTTTGTAGGTATACTTGCCTAAAACATCTACGCCACTTTTGGTCTCGTTGTAGGAAAGAATAATTTTGGGTTTAAATTTCTTGTTTTCTCCTGCTATCTCATGTTCGTCATGCAGCGAAGATAGCAATACGACAAATTTTTTAGGTCTAGTAACGTAAGAAATTGGCGCGATGTCCTTTCCAAATCTAAAATTGGATGAATATGTAGCACGTGATTGAATATCCAAAAGACATTTCGGTAAATCGTTTCAATTTTTACGGTAAGTTCCAATTAATGTTATATTTTTGCGATAATAATTCTTCCGCTAATGTAATGTCCGTGAAAACATTATTTGTGGATATATTGCCACCGCCCCTACACCTCCATATTTGCTAACATCTTAATTAGATGTTGTCCCTGATTTCAAATTGCAGAAGAAATTATCAGCATCGGAGAGTGTCCAAACCTTAATCCCCTATTTACCAGGTTTAATTGGGATGTATACCCTAAATATGGTAGCGGGTAGACACTCTCCGCGATCCCGGCGGAGATAGGTCTACTTCAGGGAAGCGACCCTGCCCACGCGAGCCGTGCTTTCTCCCTCACCTCCAAATCACCGAGGGATTCTACACGTCCAAAATCTTTAAATCCTACAAAAAAACCCACATCAAATCCATACCTACATCCTTCCCTGGCCAACACGCAATGGCAAGCGCGGTCTTGTAAATGCCAACAACCCTCCATAAATGGAGGAGGCTTATGTCCAGCAGTGGACCCTGAGAAGCTGAGGAGAAGAAGAGAATACCCTAAATGGACAATAGTCTCTAAAGGAGATCAATTGTTCATTGATAGTAACACAGGGAATTCTTTACAGTTCTTTGCGAATATGTCTGTAACTTCCCGAAGCGGTGCTAGTTTGTCTAGTTCTGTCCTTCCTGGTCTAGTGTTTAGGTTATCAAAACTAATATATAACAGTATATCTATGAATCTCTTTCTGCTCATAATGGCTTGATATACAGGTCGGTTCAAAGACTGATTGCTGGTTAACCATAAATTGTGTGGATTTTCTCGAGATTCCCTAAATCGACCAGTCAAAATAACTATTGCAAAAATGCATCCATCTCCGTGACATCTACTCCACCCACGGTGCCGTGGTATGGTTTTCATTCTTCTCATTATGTGAATTTATAAAAGCGTTTGCTCCTTATTAGTATATTTAAGAGTGATCTTTACTATTTCTTTTGATATAAATTGATTGAAGCAATCAATCATTGAAACTCCACCTATGTTTCTGTCTGTTAGACTTTTGTCTTCGCGATTAAATTCGGAAATTTTATTTTTATCCTTCTTAGGAGCTAAGTACCTCCAAGTACGGCCAGCCGCAATTACATGTTCATTTTGCTCGCCCCTATTATAGCCTTCTTGGTCAGACCTAAGCCGCTTTCACTCTGCAAATTTTCAAACGAAATATTTCCTTCATGTTTCTCCAAATTAATTTCTGTTTCCGATACATCGCTAAACCCCTCTTCAAGTGGTATCTCTCTTTCATCTTCGTCATCTGAATCCTTTGTCTACGCTTCATATAACTTTTTTTCAGACAAAGGTCACAAAGCCATCACTACGTTGTAATTTCACCTGATTACTGCAGTAAAACATTATAAACAGATGCAAAATAACATAAAGCGCATGACTCAAATTAAATAAAATTACATCGCAGAATCCCAAAAGCGGGTCCTTGATGACCCATACTAAAAGTTTTTAAGTTATTCATAGAAAAAAATATTTGAAATATACACAGGGTGTTTCTGAATAACATGCTAATATTTAAGGACGTTATTCTTGGGTCCATTTTGAGAAAAAAACTTCATATGAACATATGTCCTAAAGGTCTTAACTTTTGAACTACAGGATGTTAAAGTTTTAAGAAAAAAATCTTTTTTTTATGATAACTTTGGTATGACCCTAGATATTTTTGTGAAACGTAGTACGCATCTTCTATGCATCAAAAGGCATTTTCTGCTGTACAACATAATTTTTTATTCTTGCCAGTAGCGTTCGTGCGGGATTTGCATTGAATCATTGTAAAGAGAAAAGTGATACGCCACTGCTTTTTCTTAAAGTAAAAATTATTTTTGAAATCCTCATTCCTTTGTGAGCAAATCTGGTCTCTTGATTTTTTTTCGTTTGACGTACGGTTTTCGCATAAAAAAATAAAATTCATTCATTTGCATCTCGCATGAATGAAAACAATTTTCAAGTCGATAACCAGTTATTGGACCATTTTCTAATGGGATCATTAAAATGCATTTAACATAAAACTTAAAAGTATAATTAGGAGAAATACTTATTATGTTATGTATATTGCTGTAAGACGAAGACTTCTTAAATCTGGACTTGGGGTTGCAAAGCCCGGAAGATACCCCTCCTATCACAGAAAAACAGAGCTCCATCGTTTGAGATGGGCAAAGGATCATCACCAGTAGGCCCCAGAACAATGGCAGAGGGTACTATTTAGTGATGAATCTACCTTTAACATTAACAATCATGCTGGAAACACATATGTTAGAAAATTTCCTGGAGAAGGATTTTCAGGACAGTGTGTTCTTCCCACAATTAAACATCCAACCTCTGTCATGACATGAGGCGGCATGTCTGCTGAAGGTGTTGGTATACTGCATGCTGTATCTGGCATGATAAATGCAACCAAATACATTGCTGTCCTACAGGAGAAGATGCCGTCTAGTGGAAAAGACTTATTTCCTTACAAAACCTTTATCTTTCAAGATGACAATGCTCCTTGCTACAGAGCAAAGGTTGTTCAATCTTGCATGTAGACAAATAAAGTTAAAAGAATAGACTGACCAGCACAATTCCCGTACCTCAATCCTATAGAAAACTTATGGCAGAAGATTTCTAACATTCTTTAAAAAAAAGCCCACCAAAAAGTGGAATTAATCGAATCCCTAATTGATGCCTGGTATCGCTGTGTTATGAAGGAAGAATTACAAAAATCGGTGAATTCTATGCCAAAAAGGTGTGAATTAGTTATTAAAAACAAAGGATGGCCTATTAAGTACCAAAATAGTTTAAAATTAATTAGTGTGTATTGTATTAAACGTTCAGGTGTAGATGACGTTATTACATATAATGTACAATTTTTCTGTTTTCGAACAAATTTTATATATCGATTTGTTTCCGTTTTTTTGTGGATCAACATTTGTTATATTATTATTACCAGTATTGTGTGTGTTTAAGTACCTGCATTATATTTGCAATGATGAAATTAAAAATATTTGAAAAAATGTGTTTAAACTGCAATTTATCTTATTCGTGCAGCTGGTGCAGAAATTTTTCACGCCACTGTAAGTGTCTAGACCATCTTTAGTATTTCTGGCGTTGGGATTCAACGTTAAACTATAGGTCTTAGCTCTTAGCCCTAGTAGAAGCACGTGGTGGAAATTGGTGTCGGTGTCCAGCAATGATATATCAAGGTTATTGGGAAATCACTAGAAACTGATATTTTTAAAACTTAACTACCGCTATTAATAACAGACTGAAACCGATACTTCGATATTATCTTTTAAAAAACGCATTAATTCATTGTTTCATTGGCAAAAATGGGATTATTTGTGCTAAAACATTTTATTCAAAAACAAAAAGAGAATTCCACGTTACGTTACATTTTTTCTTATTCTTGTACTTGTACTATTCTTCACACTCCCTTGTACAAAGACAAAAGGAAATACGAAAGCAGAACCTTGAATTTCACAGTATTACCAAAACAACATATGATTTAAATGTCCAATAACATAATCTTGATTATTAAAAAAGGCAGGTGTTAGGTGTAGATGATATCATGCCTGAGTTTGAAGAGCTAACAGAACTTGCTGGCTATTATCTCTACCTCCTCGAATCACACGGTTTGGCATTCATTAAATAAAAAGTAGAGTGGAGTAGTGTTATCCAAAAGTTATGGTGCATTATATCAAATAAATCAGGATCGCCAATAAACCACGAATTTCGTATAAAGAAACTCAGGAAAGTACATTCAAAAAATAAAATGTGTAGTGAGAGGGGTTGTAGGGTAGTGCAGAGGGCGTCTTAACCGGGAGCTGCGCATTGACACTTTTGGGGGTTGGTAGGTCAATAGGTTCGGCCCTGCACCGCGAAAATTTTTTGAATACTATTAATTCTGATATTTCTAATTTGTGTTGTTTTCTTGTGTATGTTATGTGATATAAATTTATTAAGTAGAACGTGAAAACTTGTGTTTTTGAAAGCAGTGGTGAGAAAGAGACCCCCAAAATTTATATAATTACATAAATAAACCACCTATTAATGTATAAGCTTTTTCAGTTCAAAATGAGAATCCGAGGTTGTTTTCTACAAAACGGAAAGCAATAGATAGTTGAAAATACCATCCAACAACGCTAAATTCTGGCTAATTTACTAATCTAAAATGTCATTATATGTCATAAAAAATAATAACAAAGGTAGAGGTTCTGTCATTGAAAATTTAACATGCGGTTGTGCGATTCATGGCTATACGAAATTGATACGTATTTATGATATCTACAATCAGAAATTTAAAAGTACCTATTCTAGTATTTGGAATGAGTCGATATGCAATTTTTAGAGTGGTCAATTAAAATCCGATTTTAGAATCTAAACTCGTTTTACGTTCTAGAATCGAGAATTGATTGGCGTTGATTGTAGAATCGGAGATTGTTTTATCTGATCATCTCATTCTTGTTAATATGGCTGTATTTTACTACAAACTAGAACATCTGGTTATCTAAAATGTATCCTAGACAACAAACAACAATCACTTTACATAAACATAAGCAAATTAATGAAAAAAATTAATTATTTGATAATGACTGAGTCGGATTTCTGAGAATTTACACAGTTTTCCATTAGTTAACCTTACTGTCGATTTAAAATCTGCCCTTTAATTTTCATAAATTAGCATAATGTTAAAATGGTTACATTTAGTTTAGTGTGTAGAGGTAGGTTCCGAGAATTCCACCGTATGCATAAACTTACGGAATGCGTTACCATAACAACCATATTTTCCCAGCGATGCGAATAATGGAATCAGCTTTCTCCAAGATGATGGCACGTCCGCTGAGAATGCAAGAGGGGATTAGAAGCGCATCCCAACAATACCAAGATCACCACTCTTCCACCGGCACTACTACGGAGAGGTCGATTGTATTCTAGTTCCAAATCAAGTTGTGCAGTTGTATATTCGTTTATCATTAAATATTTTATTACACGCACGGTGTACATCTATTTAGGGCAGCAAACGCTAAAAGTGTAATTACCCCTAAGCAAAATTGTTACGAAATCTGCTACGGTAACTACTGTAGTTGCATGGATAGAAAAATTCTTTGTCTGCACTTTCCTACTATGTATATCAAAAACCATTGGGGCACTCTTTCTTAGAAAGATTTACATTTTATTTAGAAAGCAGGTTTTACTGGAAAATTTTAAATAACTTTTAACTTAGTACAATGTATTGGTGAATTCGTTCAATAACATAAACACTGGAAACCATAGAAATATAAGTTCTAAGGATATTCCTAGGTTTAAAACAGGCGGAAACTGCTTTTTTATTTAGACTTTGCCAAACTGTAGAATTAGAAATAAACTTGTAATTTCTAGATTAGAAAATGAATATCTAATTTTCGAGTAACAAACTATTTTATTTGCAGAATAGCACTACAAATCTGAAATCAGATTATCTAATTTTATTTCTGAAAGCAGTTCTAGTATAGGAAACGAACCATGTGTATATAAATCACAAAACGATTATAACTCTGGAATCGCAGGTACATTTTCTTGATTGTAGACTCGGAAATCGATTTTAATTACACTGTAGAATCGAGTCTTATGCCTATATAATCGAATCCGATTATTGTGGCTACAGAATCGATTCCGATTCTGGATTCGGAATTGTTGAATAATGCTAACGCGTGTATAAGGTTGTGTATGATATGTTGATACCAAAAAAAAGGTATATAAATTTTCGTATTGCACAGCTTTACTTACACGGTCGTGTTTTGTAACTGTAACTGTATTTGCATATAAATGTATATTTGAATGCTGTTCAGCACCACTAGAAGTACAATAATGTTACGTAGTTCATCAATTAATAAAAGGAGAACACACGATAATAAAAGCATATGGGCCAAACGAAGACAACAAAAAAGAAGAAGACGATATATTCTTCAGCGAAATGCATCAACAAATAGACCACTGTGACAATCCAGTCATAATCATGGGAGATATTAATGGGAGAGTAGGAAATAAGAACGACTGATTTGAAAGGTGCTTAGGAAAACACGGAGAAATCACCAAACGGGGAAAGAATATTGGAGTTTGCATAGAGAAGGTACTAGTAATAGGAAACTCAAACTTTATGCACAAAGAAATCCATAAAATAACGAGAAAAAGGAAAAGCAGGAAGGAGAAAACTATAATAGACTACTTTATATTTAGCAAGCAGATTAGAGCCATGGTCCAAGACGTAAAAGTAAAAAGAGGAGCTGAAATAGGGAGTGATCACTTTATGGTAAGAATGACAATAAAGAACAGAAGAGCAGAAGCTCCAGATAAGAAAAGAAAAATAATAAATAGAAAGATAAAAAAATGCAGATTAAAAGAACCAAAAATAAAGCAACAATTCCAAAAACGAATGGAAAAAAGATTAGACATATGGGAAAAGATGGATCAATAGAAGAAATGTGGGGAAATCTGAAAGCAATTTTAGAAGCAGCAGAAGAAAGTTGCGGCACGACAAAGATAACAAACAAAAATAATAAAAGAACACACTGGTGGACGGGCAGAGTGAAAGCAGCAGTAAAAATGAAAAAAGAAAAATGGAAAAGGTACTCAAGTTCAGGAAAACAAAAAGATTATGAAGAATACCAAAAAGAAAGAAGACATGTGAAGAAAACCATAAAAGAGGAAAACAAAAAACCTGGAGGGATTTCGGGGAAAAAATGAAAAAGGCATACAAAGAAAAGCGAAAGTTATTCTACGGCGCGTTGAGAAATATGAGAAAAGGAGAAACACCCACTATAAACAACATCAAGGATGAAAAAGGAGAGAACCTAACAAAAGAAGAAGAGAAAGGTGGAGACAATATTTTAAAGCGCTACTAGATGGAAAAGACTTAGAGAAAGCAAAAGAAGTAAAGAATACAACAGACAAAAAGAAAAAGCAACAACAAAACGAAGATGGTGATATAAATATAGAAGAAGGGGAAGAAGAGATCACGAAACCTAAAGCAAGAAAAGCACCTGGACATGACCAAATTACGGCTGAAATGTTAAAAGCAACATCAGAAGAAACTAGGGAATACATCAGAGACTTCTTCAACAAAGTAATGAGCACAGGACAGGCACCGGAGGACTGACAGAAAGGAATAATCACACCGATCTTTAAAAAAGGAGACATAAAAGAATGCCAGAATTACAGAGGAATTACACTGTTCAGTACGATCGCAAAAACATTCGCAAGAATACTAAAAAAGAGAATAAGGAGGCAGATAGAAGATACGTTAGAGCACAACCAGTACGGATTTAGGCCAAACTGAGGAGTGCAGAATGCCATCTTCATACTTAGGCAAATAAGTGAAAAGACAATCAGAGAAGCGGGAGAAGCGCACGTATGCTTCATAGACTTAGAAAAGGCGTTCGATAGAGTGAACAGGGAGGATACATGGAAAACGCTAAAAGAAAGAGGGGTAGAGCAGAAAGTGGTGAGAAGCGTACAGAGCCTGTACCAAGGACAAAAACTACGTTAGAACAAGACATGAAAAATCAACACAATTTGAAACAACAAAAGGAGTGAGGCAGGGCTGCATTCTGTGCCCGCTACTGTTCTCTCTGGTGCTGGATGAAGCTATCAAGAAAACAAGAAAGGAGGCAAAATTCTATGAAGTAGGAAACTGGAAAATGGAGAATATAGAAGTTTTAGAGATATGCTACGCCGGCGATATGATAATTATAGCGAAGAACGAAAAAACATTAAACAAAAATATAGAGCACTTACAAAGACAACTGGAAAATATAAACATGAAAATCAACAGCAGTAAAACAAAAACCATGGTAATATGCAGAGAAGAAACAAAGCACAAAATAGAGCTAGAGGGAGAAATGCTGGAGCAAGTAAGGAGATTTAAATATCTAGGCTCAGTGTTTTCACAAAATGGAAGAATAGATGAAGAGATAAAAGCAAGAAGAGGAGCAGCAGGAAGATTCTTCAACAGTATCAAACACACATTCTTAGGAAATAAAGAAATACCGAGCGAAACGAAAGAACAAATTTACTAAAAAGTAGCAGTACCAATACAGTACATACGGCTCAGAATCATGAACAACAATTGAAACAAAGCGAAACAAAATAAGTAGTACCGAAATGAGATTCCTAAGGAAGATAGAGGGAAAAACGATTATGGACAGAATTAGAAAGACGGTTCGGCCATGTAATGAGGATGGGAGAGGAAAGAACGACAAGGAGGGTATACGAAGCAAGAACAAAGAAAAAGAAAGGGAAGGGAAGACCCAGGAAAATATGGAATGAAGAGGTGAAGAATGCTGTAGAGAGGAGGGAGTTATAGTGGGATGAAATAAGGCCAATGACGCAAGATAGAATACGATGGAGGGAGGCATGGAAAAAACAGACAAAGGTCTAACAACAACATCCAGCCTTAGACTCGAAAGGATAGAAAGGCTTAAGGACTTAGTAAGTAAGAAAGTTAATCACTCACTAACTAAATCTATTATTTATTTACTTACTTAGTTATTTAGTTACTTATTACTTATCTACTTACTATATTTGTTACATTTACTTTAAAGGAAAAGATTATTTATATTTTTATAAGGCGTCGGCGAACATTAAATTAATTACAGCTATATACTATTTTTCGACTGCTGATTAAAAGTATTGACGTACTTGGTAGTGTTTCATCAGCTTATTAATAACACATTAATACTTCTCCCTACTTCCAGTTCTCAACAGCTTAATTGCGTTAGTTAAAACAAAAGTTTCTAAGAATGTAGAAGTCTTTTCCTGTTCTTTATTTTTAGAAATAACTTCTGGTCTGGTTCAGAACTCTTAGGAACCTGCCAATTCTAGAAGACCAACTTTTCCATTCTTGCTATATTTACCTTTCATTATTACCCAATATCTAACTTATAGCATAATTTGAAGAGCATTCCGGTTCCTTTTTTGGACAGCAACACTGGGATGGAATATTTCCCGATTTTCGTAAATTATGATTTGCTTTTGGTTAGGTTTAGTAATTACCTTTTCGTAATGGAGTTGCAGACAATTTGTTCTTAAGAAATGTTTTTAATTTGTAAAATTAAAACTTTTGGTGTTGAAAATGGTCAAAATTACAATATAAAAATGGAAAACGCATGCATTCGTCAGAGGAGTTGCATCTTTGCCAAAGTTCAGATTAAAGTGCTGCTGATCACAGCTGGCAAATAAAGTGCCAAAGCGTCGCGTTGGACGCTCCCTGTTACGTTTGCAGGATCTCAAGGTGATATAAATCATACATATAAATTTGGACACAAAAAAATCTTTATACCTACGCAAAGAGGAGACGTAACTAAAACCAGAGCATTCCAAGTGCCCCTACGTTTCGTAGGGGAGTCTGGAAGAAACGAGGACAGTTTCTAAATTAGCAGGTGATTCTGACGACGTTTCGAACTTCTGAATCACACTTTCATTTTTTTAAATAACACTGCCCGCTGCATAGTACATGTGGGTAAATTAAAGCTGGGAGTTTATAGGTCATACAATTCGTGTTTCTGCGAGGAAAAAAATAGTAAATAATATGATTGCCAACTGAGAACGTACAGTAGATTTCAGGCACACTTCATAAACCTCTAAAGCAAGCTAGATAAGAATTTCAAACTCGCAGGAATTGAATCTGAAAATAGTCGAAGTGTACCTACTGAAATATTAAATACTTCAGTTGAATTTATGTTATTTCAGTTTTACTGATAAAAGAAGCGGATTATCGGGCTATATTTAGCGCCTTGCAGCAAATTCGTGTCTGGTTTCGGAATCTTATAATAATTTCGGGATTCAAGGTGGTCATTCAACTGCACACGGGCTAAATTTAGACTCAAAAGTACTGGATAGCATAATAGTCTGTCGGTTATTTTTGTATTAAGACGAAGTTTTGACACATTCGCCCAAATGTCAGGAACGGAGTTGAGTATACATTCATTAACTTGTGCTATTTTAATTTCAACAGCTAAAAGATATTGCTGCTAAAATGTAGCATGGCTAATACGAAATGAAACTAATTAACCTTATAAAATTTTCAACGCGAATTAACGAAAAATTAGTACGAATTTTTTACTAAATCGTGAGAGTATGTATTTATGTTTTTTATATATTGGTTTAGGATTTAGTGATTTAAATATCAACAAGAAATATTAATTGTTAATTGAAGAAACTTAGAAATAGTTTAATATAGGAAACATATTTTTTAGTTTGACTATCTAATTACGCTTAGATACAACGTATATAGTGGAACACCATCTTGCTAAAAATATTTATTTCTTACTCAA